>VVHJ01051216.1:21234-34514 GCA_015107715.1 Tylochromis polylepis | reverse complement strand
GTATGTATAATTAAACAAATTGTCATGGTACTGGGTCTGTGACCCAGTGTTTTGCATTTATTTGTTTAAGTTTTCCTAGATTATGTATTATATGATTTATCCTGTTCCCCAGCCTTGTCTCGTGTGTCACCTCTGTCCCTGTGCTCTGTGTTCCCTGGTTTAGCGTCATGTCCGCGTCTCTGTCTTGTGCTTCCTGTTTTACTTTGGAGTTTCATGTCTCTCGTCAGTGTGTTTAGTTTTGCTTCCCCTTGTCTTGTCGTGCTTAATTACTCCCAGCTGTGCTCTCCTCCTGTGTCCTATTCCCTCATTATCCCTCAGTGTATTTAAGCCCTGTGTTTCCTTTGCTTGTTGGCGTGTCGTACCCTCTCCATGCTGTGTGGTTTCCCTCCGTGCCTCTCTTTGATCTCCGTTCCAGTTGGTTCTAGTTTTTTGTTCCCAGTTTTTAGTTTTAGGTTGCCAGTTTATTTATGTTTGTTGTCTATCACTGCAATAAAGCAGCCTTTTTGAGTTTACTCCCCATGTGTGAGTCCTGCGTTTGGGTCCCTCCTCCTGCCTGCCACACAGCGAACCATGACAGTCCTACCTGTACACAGTACAAATATATGTAAATGCATACCGAATTTGACGTATACAGATGTCCTCATCAAAACAACATTTAGGTTAATAGTATTTACTTCTTTACACTCTTTCTGAAAATGTATATATAAAAGAGCATCAATGTGTGTGTATAGCATTCAAATATCTATCTTGCATACAGCTGATTTAGAATCACCAATTAACCTAGTGGGAAAACCCACACAGTAACAGGGAGAACATGCAAGTTCCACATAGAAATGATCTCACAGCCATCTTGCTGTGACATGTCAGTGCTAACCACCATTGCACCAGCAGAAGACCAGCAGGCAGTTTGTGGTTGTTGGGAAGAGAAAATCCTTGTTTTACTCCAATTCACTAGTATGTTACTTAAACCACAAACATCTGCTCTCAGAGGTGTCACGGTCCTGGGTCATTTGACCCAGCCCTTTGAGTTTTCCTATACTTTGATGTTTATGGTTTATGTTTAAGTGCGTTTAGTTATCTTAAGCTCCTAGGTTGGCCAGTTCTCCTTGTGTCTTCGCCCCTTGTGTTTAAGTCTCCCTCGCCCTTCATGTGTTTCAGTAATGTCTTTGTCTCCCGTCTCCTCCTCTTGTTTACATGTTTTCCCCTTATGACCCATTCCTTCTGTCATGTGTGTTTTCCCCCCAGCCATCGTGTTCTGTTTGTGCTTAGTTATGCCCATGTCTCATCTCCAGTCCCCTTTTTCCCTCTGTGTTTATTTATAGTGTGCGTGTTCCTCGTCGGCTTGTCATGTTAAGTCCACGTGTCTTAGTCTGTCATGTCTTTCATGTCTGCGTGTCATTTGTTTCCTGTTTTATTCTGAAGAGGTCTGGTGTTCCATATTCAGTGTGTTTAGTTTCACTCCCCTGTGGCGTCATTATGTTCATTCTAATCAGCTGTTCTCCATGTCTTTCCACTTCCCCTGATCACCTCCTGTGTGTATTTAGTCTGTGAGTTTTCATTCATTCCTAGTCTGTCCTGCTATGTCATGCCATGTTTCCAGGTCTATGAATTGATGCCAAGTCTTCATGCACTTGGGTCCACCTCCTCACTCTACACAGTCAGCTTCTCCACTAACTGTGACAAGAGGTTGAGAGTACTTTCCTTAACTACAGTAAATGAATAACTTGCCAGTTAAAAATTAACTTTTTTATTAATGCATTTACTTTTGATCGAGGGAGATTTGCTGAAACTAATCTACATCATTAACATTTTTAATTTTAATGCATTGTGTTGTTTATACTATGCATGTTATCCCTGCTAAACTCAGGCAGGCTAATGTTATACAACAACTGCCTTCAATGCTCAGTCACTCTAACCCCATATAGATCACTACAGGAAATGATCAGGCCTATGAAAAGGTCACAAAATTATTGATTATTAGCCAAACTTTACAACATAGAATCTGTTCATTATTTATATGTACATTTATGAAATGAAGGTCAGAGCATTTATAGATATTAGCAGAGAAGGTCAGGAGACAATTGTCTCAGTCTCAGGAACCAAACTCTGAGTCTATACTGCCGTTGAAAAAAGTAGTGACTATCTCTGCCTCCTTCAGAAAGCTCACAAACACTGGTAGACCGCACACTGTTGCAAATAAATGCACTTAATTGTGGATTACTGTGGATGAAAGCATTTTTCAGGGTTCTGTCTGAGTTAAATTCATTGTTTATGTGAGACAAAATAAAGGAATGGTCAGAAGGAAGTCTACCTTATTTCAAACAAAATATTTAAGCAGCCAAGTTTTGAACAAAGAAACATTTTCTTCCAGTTTAACAAAATCCTCATTTTTTGGCAGACTTCTGCTGTTAATACTTCTCAATTAAACATCAAACTCCATTTTATTTGGTGAGCTAACTGCAGCTAGTATGAAGATCAGGGACCCTAACACATCAGAAGAACCTGGACTTTTCCCAGAGGGCAATTACACAAGTCAGTGAGAACAAGAAAGAAAGTGGGGGGAAAGCTGTGTTGTCATGCTCAGCCCCACTGAGCCCACTGCAGCCCATTGTAGTTCTATATTTTGCCTTTCTCTCTCCCAGTTAATGATGTTAGGTTTGATCCCATGGCTCTGATGACCTGCTTATCCTGCGTCAGTATCTTTATCACTGGTTAAACACTGAGGCATCCAGCAGGAAATTGCTGCTGACTCACTTTATACAAACAACAACACTAAAAGAATACGCAGCTGTAAATTTTAGGAAAAAGAGGCTAAATTCCATAAAAAAAGCAGCTATCTCTGAGTCAAGTACAAACACCAGGCAATGTGTTATTGGTGTCACTATAAGTCACGTATTGCATGCTGTGCTAGTACATGCTGCTCCAGTGTGTACTCGGTTCATCTTTCTTCATCCTCATTTCCACATTAGACACATTCCACAGAAACAGGTGATTTGTTTTTAACTCAGTGCACTCACACGCTCATCATAATGTGTCCATATTACGATTCATAATGACTGGCACTCTGAGGTTACCTCAAGGTGTCTGCATGCATTTAGTTCTAATAAGGAGAGCCAGTCTGCTCCTGGTCCCTTCAGGGCACCAGCACCTGCAGGGGGAAAGTTTAATGCATTTCACATATTCAAATGGTCTACTTATAGACCATGCCAATTTTATTTGTGTGGATTTCCTTGACATCAGAATTTATTAGAAGAATATTGGATGTGAGCTCTAGCTCACAGATGAGTGTGGAACTGAATGGAGAGGAAATTAAAAATGTGAGACCCACGGAGATGTGAATTTGGTCTGAATATCATTATGCTTTTCATGTTTTTCACTCTGTGCTGATAAGACAACCTGTCCAGAAATGTGTCGCTTGTCTCTCAATCAGTCTGTGTTGATGTTGTATGCTAGCAGAATTTTAGAGCTGTTCGAATACTGAAGAAATTAATAATGATATTAGTGCTTGATGGGTTGGACTCTTTCATACATAATCTAAAGAAACACCTTAAATCTGCAGTGCAGATCTTATTTCTCCGACTTCTGGTTTTGAGGATTAATTACATACTATTAATGTGAGGTCATCCAGAGGAAATTTGTTTAATGATGTAATTGTTCCTCAGAAAATAGTTCTTATTTTTTAGCTTTGGAATCAGACACTGCTCAAAACTTTCCTTGGTTTTTCCACCATCTCCACCTTGCTGTAGCTTGCTCTTTTTCCGCTGCAATAAGTTTTACTTTCTTCACCTCCAACAAATTACACATTGCTGAATTAACTAAAAAGTATCACTATAAGACACCAGATTTAAGACCCTGAAAAACTGGGAAATACAAAGTAAACTTTCCTAATATCATTAATGCTTAAAGACTTAATCAACATTATGAGAACTTGTCTGAGGGCTTAAATGTAACAGATATTTGTTCCTATGTAATCATTACAACAGAGGAATGGTTTAAGAAATTTGAAGTCATAATAAAAATGACATCTGACTTGGAATTGGGCAGCTGTAACTGTATCCATAACACTGTTCTGGACACTTGTTGTTCTCACATTAGAGGATGTTTTTAAACCTTTGAACTCAACCAAGTCAAGGTGAAATTATTAGTTTTAGTACAAAATCATCATAACTAAATTAGGTGTTGTAAACAAATGACACTGACTTAGCTGAAAATGTAGTGCTTTTATCTATTGAGTGAATGGATGGTTGGATGGATGGATGTTGGTTATTCCCACAAATATAAATTATGTGAAGTATTTTTGAATGTCAAGAGCAAATCTTTAAAAGAAAATGAGAAGTACATTGTCCCCATTTGATCCTTTTGCTCTTATTTACTAAGAATGAGATGGCGCACACAAAAATATGAACAAAACTGTCCAAATCAGCACTGTCACCTATGCAATTTATTTCCAATCAGATGAAAACAAATAGCAGAGTCATTTGAGGTAGTTACTGGTCATGTGAGGCCAAACAAACAGGCAGAAGGTGACCACTGTAAAGTGATCTCTCTCAGCTATGAAGTCAAAAACGGGTTTATTTGGGGTGGCATTTAAGCACATAAATCTCCTCTCTTTCTGTCACACACTCACTCTCACAAATTAATATATACTGAGAAATTCAGCTATTTGATTCTGTCCCATTTGAATATTTTTACTAGGTCAGTGTGTTCAGATGAGGCTTCTAAACAGGCTCATCAGACAGGCTATTCACACACAAACAGCCTGAGGGACTCATTCTCCCTTTCTCTTTCTCACTGTCACACATACCTCTTAGACAAACACCCAAACAACAGGATTGCTATTTTAAGCAGAGTACCAAATGACCAGCTCTTAAATCGGGGTCCCTGCTGTGGCTGGGTAAACCTATCCACGCTGAGCTTTCCATTGTGCAGCGACAATAATGGCTTTGTTTCTCAGTCGATTTTTTTTCTCTTTGTCAAGATAATCTACCACAATCATGAATATTAGGTAACCTATTGTGTTATGCAGTTAAAAGTGATTTAATTACTCTTATGCTTTGGGTAAATCCAAAATATTATGTCACTAAACTTGCAATATTGACACAGGCCTGAGTAACTTCTGTCGTTTTCACACATGCACTGCAGCCCTCGACCTTTTTCCACCTCAGCTGCAGGTAAGAAAGCAAATATCAGACATTGGATCACGCATTAAATTTTCTTTAACCTGCCATCTCCATAACAGAAAGAACTAAGACAGCACCCTTGCCAAAACCAAACTGAGTATTTCCTGTAGTGACAACACATCTACAGCAGAATATAACCTGCTATTTACTGCACGTGAATAAAGGACTTCAGACCTGTGTGAAATTCATGTCTGAAAATTGCTAGCTAACTTGAAGTTACTGGAGTGATTAGTTGAGTGAAAACTGATCAGTGGGAATTTTGGTGTTTAACAGATAAGTGGTAACAAATGGGACAGAAATGGCGTGTTTAGTATTCTTGGTGTGCCTGTGTTATATCATTGTATCAGCCCCAAGGTTCTGAGGACATGTGCTAGCCAGCTGTCTATGAGTCACATTTACAACCTGAATCTGAAACTGAAGATGATACCGGCGCTATGGAAAACATCATATCTGGTTCTTGTACCAAAAAGACGACGCCATTAGAGTGTATTGACTATTGACCAGTTACCATCACATTACATGTGATGATGGCACTGGAAAGACTGGTCTTGGTCCACCAAAGACAAGTGAAAACATGTTTTGACCCTCTGCAGTTTGCATCCAGACCAGATCTGGGTGCAATGATGCAATCGTATCCATGCTGCAGAGAGTTTAACCCCATCATAGTGGCTGCATGGTGGAGCATACTCCCTGTGGAGTTCTACTGTGCTGTCTCCATTTATGTTCACTATCCATACCTCAGACTTTCAGGACTTTTAGACCTTTTACTTAAGCAAAAGGTTGAAACACTTGTGCCACTCCAGCCCTTTCTCATCTGCACATACCTCTGCCTATAGCCTGAGACAGTAACACCCATCATCAGCCTTCAAATGTATGACAGTAGTGAGATGATGCAGCCAAACTGCATCTCAAGCACATTAATCAGTTTAAAAGGACTCAAAAGACATTATCTCATAATGTCAAAAATATCTTCAGTATAATATATAATCCATACGTGATGCAGTGATTGCTATAGATGTTTTTTTTTCTTCCTGCAGCTGGAGTGTAACAGTCTTCATAAACTGTTGTTCACATCAGTGATCTTGCTCCTAGACAGACTCTGTTCACAACCCGGGGACTCTAGTATAGCTGGGACCCCTGAGGTTCTAAATGATGTAACATTAATCCTGGTGAATAAACAGCACGACTACAAAGATGTAGTAACAAAAGGCTCGGGAAGATTAAAATACATGTAAAAGGCTTTAAAGACATTCACTTTAGTGTGACTCAACATTAATTTACATGCAGCCAGCAGGTTCTTTCTTTTGAGGTTTGTCCCTAAGAAAAAAGCATAAAACATCCACATAAAATCACTCTACACAAGAAACATATCTATTATTATTTACCATAATTTTGTTTCACACAACAAACCTGGCAAATCTCAAAAAACTGACACGAAAAGCCAGATCTATTATCCAGTCTGCAACATAAAAAGGCTGTGAACCCACAGTGCCCTGGGACCAGAGTGATGAATCTGGCAAGGACTATGCTGCACAAAGGAACTGCTAACAGAATGCCACTCCCTGAGGGCCCAGAGAGTCGACATCACAACAAATGCTACACATCTAGAGCCTTTCTCATGCAAATATATATCGCGTTAGAGCACTATACTCATGAGTGTGTGCGAAAGAAACAAATATGGAAAGATTTCCACTATTGAATGAATGTGCAATATATCTGAGGCTAAACTCCCACCATGCATTTTTTTAGTCCAAAGATGATACATTTGCTGAATATAATTCAAATCTGCTGGCAGCTGGAAAAATAAACATACCAAATCAGAATGCAAACACAGGCTAGAGTGCAAACTATAACACATTTCTTGTTTGCGGTTAGATGTAACATATAAACATATAACAAATACTGTACATTTTTCTTAAATAGACTGCAATGTAACTGGGTCTTTTTTAAGCAGTATCAGACAGACTTCTCAGCTGTGAAACATACTGATATTGTTAAAATGCAATCCGTCCTGCAGATATCAACAAATTATATGTGTGACGCAAATTTATACTGTTGTAGCAGTGGTAATGAATGCATAACATCACTATAGGCAGGATGATGGGCACACCTTGTGTGATCTTACCCATTGGTTTGCCAATTTTAAAGGTTAATTAGCTTTTTGAATCCAGATGTCAGGACTAAAAGGTGGAAGGGGACCACACAATTAATCAAATTTCAATCTCAATCACAATTTTAACTTCCTGCAGTTTTAAATAAATGTGACTGACCGATAATGAAAATGTGTGCTATACCTAGACATGAAGTAAAAGCAAATCAAGCCCTCCCTGATAGCGTGCCTGTATGTGCCAATCACAGCTGTTCCCTGCACCCCAGAGCCTGAAATTTCCTGAATTCACTTGACTGTAGTGATATACTACATATAACAGAATGTCAAAAACAAAAATCAAATGTCTGGCACAGCTGAAGGCAAAGATTTTGATCCTAGAGGCAGATCATTACCCGTAGTTTGGATATAATTCAGATTTAGGGCCAGTGATGTCAACCTAGAACAAATCATACGCAAAGAGTGCTGTAGAGTTGTGTCTGTGTCACAAAGCAACACAACTAACCTCTTCTACCACCTGAAAGTAAATAGCAGTATATTGAATGCAGGAAGCCAAAGAAAAACAATGCAGTGGTTGCTAATGTGAATTGTCCAGTGTCAATTCAGATGTCCAAGATAAGTGATGAAAAAATACAGTGAGTAATGAAGGTTTCAGGAAAATGGTCAACATACTAGTCAAAAGACATTATCGCCTCACACAGTTCTTTTTTCAAATTGATAACAGCTGCACTATATGCAAAGCATTGCAGGGGAAACAGATTTCCACAGGTTCAACAAATGAAGTTCAAGACTTTATAGTTTGCTTCTAGGAGGTGGACTTAGATCAGGACAACACACCTTGTTTTACTGCAAGGATGTTTTAATTAACAGAGATACAAAATAATGTTAAAGTGGAAGCAGTACCTGGTTGATTTCATTTTGTGTTAAATTTTGGTAGAATTATTTTTATCTACATTTTTATTTTTACTCTAAGAGATACACTGACTTTAGGTGAACAAGGAGGACTCATTTTAGTTCACATTAACAGTAATGTTGCATAACATGGATATTAAAAGAGTGTTAGGTTTATGTGACACTTTATGACTGAAAAACCAAAGACACCGCACACTCCTACAATTAACAGTTTGTCAATTTTAAAGTATTTATACAGTGAATCATATTCAGATTTATCTTCTTTTTTACTCTAAATAAAACAATAAAAGAAAAGTGAACAGCATAGATATTTATCTCTTTTGTAGACTGTAGCCAACACTGTACAGTGACAGTGTGGAGAAATAATAGAACCCAGACACTATAATGACAGAAACAAGAGATAGATAGCACCAAACTCCAAGGATGAACCCGTGTTCAACAGTATTGAATGGCACATTTCATTATATGCTAATTCAATGTGCTTAACCCAGAAGATAAAAACATAAAAATTTGTATGGTGTAGGTTTACAATAAGGCAGTAAAAACAGCAAACTCAAATAAAACAAGACAAACAAAAAAACACCTATTGAGTGTAAGCCTGTCTGAATAAAAAGGTTTAGAGGTTATATTTGAATTTATGCACACATATAATAATATCTCAGGTCAGCAGGCAGCTCCTTCCAAAGAACAGGACCACAATAACTGAAAGCATCCTCAGCAGAGTGAGACTGATCCTGTCATCTCAGTCTGATGACCTGAGAGTTCTGACTGGGTAATAAACAGTGAGCAAGTCAGACATGTAGTGTGGGACCTAACCACTGAGAGCTTTGTGAACTAATAGGATTAATGCTTTAAAGGATTTTAAAGGTAATTCTATACTGCACTGGGAGTCATTGAAGTGACTTCAGTACTGTGGTAATATGGTCAGATTTGTGCATACTGTGATTGTTTATGACAGTACCAAGTGGGATCATACAAAGTGTAAAGAGTAATAGACCAAGGGCAGTGCCTTGAGGACCCCTGATTTAAGTTTTAGATCTAAAACTGCTAATTAAAACAAAAACCTCCACCCACAAGATATGACATGAACCAATCAAGGATCTGACCTGTTTAACCAACTGTGTCATGAAGCAGCGTGGGATCATCTTGACAGAGAACAGAGCAAAAGGAAACTAACATCCAAAGAGCTTTTCTGCGTCCTTTAAGAGGCCTGGAGAACTATTCCTGAGAACTACTTAGAGAAATTACCTACAGAGTTCAGACTGTCCTGAAGAATGAAGATAATCACACCAAATATTGACTTTCAAGTTTGTTAAAATTGTGTTTTCACCTTATGTACTGTATTTTCACATAAGACTCTACATGTTTCAACAAGACGCTGGACATCGTTCCCATTTTCTAACAAAACATTAAGGAATGAGGGGTGGCTCAAGTGTTTTGCACAGCGCTTTATCTGTGGGATTCTGTTTATAAGAATCTGCATGATTCTTATCAACAGTGTCTTGTGCTCTGCCTCCAACACCAAGCAAGAGTGCATTCATGTAAATTAAGGGCATATCTACACTGGCAATGGTCTAGCAGCTCATTATTTTACTATCAGTCCGTTGGCAAGGAAATTTATCAGTCAGGGGAGGTCAGCAGTGAAGCATCCAGATGTTCAGCAGCTCTAAACCTACATTTGAACCCAGGTGACTAGCCTATTACCTAACCTGATTCAAAATGCAGCTGGGAAGACTGGAAGAACATGAGACTCTGGGAAATTAGTTGATTTGAGTTAAGCAGGAGGTACAAAAAGAATCCAGGGAAGAAAAAATAATTTGTGCTAGATGGAGGTGTAAAAAAGGGATAAAAAAAAAAAAACCCAGTCCATCACAGAGCCTTTAAAATCCTGGATTCCTTTACATTTCATCATATTCCTGATCATGCTTAAAGGACTTAAATTAGGGTCTCTGAACCTGTAAACACTAATAAAAGACAAAAGATTTTAGTGAGGCAGTAAGCCTATGACATAAAGTAGTGTAAAATCCCTAATAATATGGTGAAACTAGAGAAATGACCTAGAGCCAAAGAATGATGTAAGTAAAGGAGACCGTTAGGATGAAAATAAAACAGAACACTATAATTAATATAATAGATTTAACCATCCACATATTCTGTAGCTCACTAGTAATGCTTGTCACTTTTCTGTGCAACTCTGGGCTTCCAAAGAGCAAGCACACACACTGTAACCATTTTGTGTGTGGGATGTTTAAATCAACTGATGAACCATGAACTTTATCCATTAACACATCATTTCCAGCATTGTGTGACTGGCTACAGTAGCGATCATAAGCATGTATGATGTAGTTTGTTAATGGACCTCTAGATAGATGAATTTATATAGGAGAGATTTACAATCTATGGCGTCCTAACACCACTGTAATCCTAATCCAGGAGCTAAAACCTCTGAAGTGCTACACTGAGTCTGTGCCACCACATCTCGTCTACACTGAACACAACCCACAGACTTTTACAGATTTAGAAACAAAAATCCTTCAACACCTACATGGTTAAAGCGAAATACAAATATTTTAGGTATTTGTGTACTGTGTTATACTTTTAAACATTTGCGTTAACTTAATGGCAGAACAACCTGTTAACCATTTCTGCACGACATGCTGTGTTATAAAGGTTCGAGTAATCCCCGACATCCAGGGATAGAAAATGATTTGAGGACAGCTTTAAATCTTTATTCACATGCTGGCTGAGTGTGGGCTACAAATAAAGATAACAAAAACTAGAAAACATTAAAGTTCTCTACAACATCAGTTTTTTCAGGTCGCTGCTCTGTTTTGTTTGAGTCAGCAGAAAATTACCACAAAAACCTCTACATCCCTGTTTTAAATTTAAATAAACCTTAATTAATTATTTAATCCAAAGTAATCATGCATATTTTCTCATTAAGTATAAAACTCTACTATATTATTTTACTGAACATATAAACAGTTTTTGTAGAATATTAACATTTATAAATATTCTGCAAACGTACACACATAAATTTCACCCACCACTACCACCCTAACTAGCCGTTCTAGACATTAACAATTTAAGAGTGTGGACTTTGCATGCTCTCCCCGTGTTTACGTGGGTTCTCTCCATGTACTCAGGCTTCTTCCCACCGTCCAAAGGCGTGCAATTAGTGGGGTTAGGTTAATTGATGATTCTAAATTGCCCATAGGTGTGAATGTGAGTGTGAATGGTTGTGTTAGCCCTGCAATAGAGTGGTGACCTATCCAGGGTGTACCCTGCTGCCAAAACGGAAGAGAAGGGATAGATGGATGCAACAAATACAACTCTTTGGTCAACCAGTATTTGATTTTTTTAAACACTAGAAGACTAGACACACTGGGTAGAAGACTGGTTCAGGTTGTTCTTCTTTTGCTTTGTCTTGTTTTCTCCCTGCAGTTTTAAATAAAAACATCTGATTGAGATATGCAGTGAGGCTGTTGTCTCAGTAGGTGCCACTAGTGTAGTCAGAGTACTGTGTGTATGTGTGTGGGTGTATGTGTGTATGTGGGTGGTTGGGGGAGATTACATTCTTTATACTGGACCCCTGTGAGTCTAAGCATGTTTTCTGGATGTGCCAGTTTCCTTCCTGAAGTACTTTAATGGATTAATTGTTTTCCCTCTGTCCCCTTTAACATGGAGAGAGGTAATACCCTTTACTTAGCATGGGGCTCATCGTTTTCGCTTCATCAGTTATGACGTCCTGTTTGAACAGCATGCTGTGGAGTCGTGTCTGTGCTTGATTTTTGGTAGCCACTTAAAAGGACATTTAAAAAAAAACAATGGGTGAAACAAATAGTATCCATTCTGTTGCACTTCCCTTCATTTTCTGTTTCACTTCCACATGTTTATCTTAAAATTTCAACCTCAGTAAATCAAAAACTAAGTTTGCATAGACTGGTAAGTTTTTACTCTTGCTTCTTGTAAAACTAAAAAAAGAGAGTGAAAACCACACAATTCTGAGAAGTCATTACATGACTTGTGATCCTGTGTGTATCTCTTAGACAGTAGGCAAGATAAAAACTGGACACAAACTACGAACTGTTCAAGGATAACTAGCATGCTATTACAAATACATGCCAACAGCCATATGTGACATGTGTTAGAATGTCTTATCACTTCATTTGATCTTGCCTCCTGGTCTTGCCTCCCTCCTGACTGATGAAGTGGAAGGTGGCAGGTTCGGGTTGGCAGTGGACATATGTCTATGCATAAAGCAGTGCTTTGGAAAGCAGATTCAGCAAAACCACTGAGTTAAGTAACCAACCCAGATGTTAGATGCTGATGCTGATGATGGGATGGGGCTTAGCAATGCATTATAGAACCATGCATGCACATCATCATCATTCAACGAAGCAAACATTAATGGAGAGAGTAATGCAGACATATGCTCAGTGTTTAAAAATAATCCTTTGCGTCTTTGACCTTTTTTTTTTTACCCTGGATTCTGGGTAGAAAAGTCAAAGATTTATAACTAATTAGCCTTTGAAAGACTCAGCAGCCAGTGTTATTCAGCAGGTATATGGTGACTGCTAAACTAAAAACCGTGACTAAGTCCTCTACTGTAAGGTCCATACCTTAAACTAAAAAATCTCGACATTATATCCAGATATGAAATTTTGAAAGCGAACTCTGGTTTGCGTATGCCAGATAATTTAAATTTGTCCTATTAATTTTGAGTTTTTAATGTCAGAAAACTTTCCGAAAATATTTCCTGCTAGTCGTTTGAGGACGTGAACCCAGGTCTAAATTATCCACACACACACAAAAAAAATAAAACGTTTTCCAGTCGGTGCTCTTCATTAGATCATCTGTATTAACTGGAGGGGAAAAGCAACTTTGCCCCCAAACCTACCTCTGAAAAGCATTGCGATCCAAATATAAAATCCAAGCGAACACGGTTTGCAAAACTTGTGGCACCGCATGCTGGCACCGTCCAGTGAACTCCGCCGCGGTTGTGTCGGCTAGACGGGGACTCTGATCCGGCTCGGCGGTGGAATGAACATGAGGCTGGGGAAAACGAAGGGGACCGGGAC
>VVHJ01051216.1:2853-21214 GCA_015107715.1 Tylochromis polylepis | reverse complement strand
AAGGGGACCGGGACGGTGTGAGCGATTTCCAAAAAAACAAAAAAAAAAGACTGACAGACAGGAGTGCGGAGTTCAGATTGGCGCTTTCACGCTGGTTCACTCTCCTTCATACACACACACACACAACGCTGCACGGTGCACCTCCTTCCCAGCCTGAGCCGCATCACAGGTAACACAACAGGATACCGTAAAGTGCTGTAATAGCCTCTGTCACGGGAGCGTGAGCACAGACGAGGCTGATGAGATGTTTGTAACCCAGTAATTGTGTGCTAACCCTGAAAACTAGCTCACATTTGAATGTTTAATCCTAAAACATGCTAACGAGACACTGACTAAAGATTACATTAGTGTCTACTTAAACTCAACTAATCTAATCAAATAAATGCGTGTGTGCGTGCCGCCTACTTATATTGCTCATATTCTGGGGGTGTTAGTGTTTGACCTCAGGGAATTATGTAACGAAACCCTGAATGTAATGTCCCCTAAAGTGATGGAAACAGGACTCTTGTGTGTGTGCTGCCCCAGTCACGCCTCTATGCACTGCAGTCTATTACAGTAAACAATAGAATTAAACAGGGACTTTTTTTGAGGTGTTCATGAAAAAAAAATCTTATCTTTCTTGCAGAGAGTAAGGTATGAAGATTGATTCCAGTTGTGCACTGTTACATAAAGTACAGATCTAAAAGTAAACAAGGAATATGTAACCCTAAGTAAAACGCCAAATGGCATAAGTGCTCTGACAGAGTAAATAAATGTGTTCATTAGTGAAGTTAGGAAAAGGTTATCAGTTGGTAGCCATATTACACTGTTAAGTGTAATAAAAGTTGTATCGATACTCTTATCTACCTCACAGAAACAAGCTGCTTAAATAAAATAGTTAAGTGCACATTTAAATCAAACAAGGTCACAGAATAGTTATCTATCCATCCATCCATTCTCTACTGCTTATCCTTTTCAGGGTCGCAGGGGAGGGGGGGGGCGGAGCCTATCCCAGCTATCTTAGGGCCAGAGGCAGGGTGAGTAGTTATCCAAACACCCAAAAAATAGATAAATTGTCATTTGTCCATTCTTTATCTTACTGTTCGTACTGGACAGGAAAACCTACTCCAGCCCAAGAAGCAGGTACAGATCACCAGTGCATACCCTCCATCTCCCACAGCAGTAGATCATCATTTATTGAAGTGCCATGCATCGCACTGCAATTTCCCCCTTCCCAGCTTTACAAAGAGGTTCATCAACTGCATTTTTGTCATATTTGTCTCCTTTTTTGTGCCAGACTGGTTTATAATCAAATGACCTATTTATTCCAGTCCATAAATAATTTCAGTCGGAAATAGAATCCAACAGGCAATGAGGGGGAACATTCCATATTTCTCCAAATGTTCTCACCGCCTTTGCTCCCTGTCTCTTTCTCTCTTCTTCTTCTTCTTCTCTCAATGGAACAGGGGCGTATTATCTAAGAAGCAGCCCTGCACCATTGGTATTAGTTTTTTTGCATACCCCACATGGAGCTCCATCTGAGGAGATTTATGCTGTTAGATCTGATTTGGTACAGCATCCCATACCTGTTCAGTAGGTGGTTTCGAAAGTCACAGTGGGCTCTGTGAAACCTCTGATCCCAACTTCATCCTTCCAAATAATCTCATTGTAAAAGAAACAAAAGCATCTAGGGAGTGAGAAGGAAGTAAGAGAAAAAAACAAATCACACACAGTGACACACCATGTCACAAAGATTGAATCATCTCAAACTGGTTTCTTGAACAAGAATACAAGTTTACTGTAATCAAATGGCTTCCAAAATCACCAGAGCTCAATCCAACAGAGCTCCTTTGTGATCTGGTGTAATTGAAGATTTGCATCATTGATATTCAGCTGATAAATCTGCAGCAGTTGTTCGAATTGCCATCAATTCAATATGGACCAAAATCTGTGGAGGAATGTTTCTAGAAACTTGTTTAACCTGTGCAACAAAGAAATAAGGCAGTTCTGAAGACAAAAGGGGTCCAAACCATTACTAACAAGGTGCATCTAAAGACTGTTTGTTGAGTGTAAATATTATGTACATAGTTATGGATGCAGTACTGTCTCTGTGTGTGTTTGTGTTTATTAAGTGATTCTGTGGCTCTGTTGCACCATGGGTATTTTCTTTTTCCTTTCTTTTTTTCTTTCCACTGTTTTGCCTCCTCCTACACTCTGTATAACTGTTTGCCCCCAGGGGTGAGTCGGTGGGGGGGTTGCTAACAATGCACAGTGCACGTTACAACTGCACAAACACACACAAAATTTTTAAAAAAACAAAAAACATCTCTATACTCAAAGTTCTTAAAATCAATCTTCCAGCAAACTGGTAATTGATGATACTCTGGACTCTTTTACCCAAATACTACAGTCCTTAGTCCTTCTTCAGACACACCGTACAGATTTTCCACCCTAAGGGCATGTACAGGTATCATCCCAACACTTTTGTTTAGCAAACATATTTAATATGTATGAACATAAAAGATGCCACAGTACAATTCTTGTAGATTAAATTTAAGTTTCACCTTTATGAGCTGATTGTGAGCTTCAGTGCTGAGGTTTAAAATCTCTCCAGTTCAGGAGGTGAACAAGTGAAAATGATAAGCGCAGAAAGGAGTGTGAAGACTGTAGGGAGCTCTTAGTTATCTTTTTTTATATATATAAATGGAAACTGTTCTGTTTAATTACTTAATGTTATGACATTACTGTTACTGCTTTACTTCTCGTCTTTGTCTTTTGTCTTCAAATCCCTATGGTATTTTTCTGCTGCATGAAACAAACTTAGCATACATCATTACTGTCAATCACACATCACAGTACAACCAAAAGCTGATAGTCAGAAAAAATAATCACAGATTTGTCACTATCTCGATATTCTCTCAATGATGAGAAAGTATGCATGAAATTTTCAGTATCGTGACATATTTTGTTCAACATCCATCTTGTCCTTTGCCCTGTTTCTAACTTAAATATTTGAAATATTCCCCGGTCCCAGCAGGGTGCACATGTGTGCATGTGCGTGATAGAATGAGGTCAGATGAGCTTTAGTTTGTATCTAAATCACTATCTTTGATGTGGGAGGTGTGCACGTGTATGTGTGCATGCATTTGTGAATCTGCATTGTGTCATTTATAATCTTTTCAGAAGTGTGTGCACATCTGAAATGTTTTCAACCAAAAAAAAGAAAAAATATATTAAAAACAGCAGTTAATATGCATCTTTTCTGCACTCCAATACGTGCTGGTCTGAGGTATGTGTGAATATCTAGCCCACATGATGAAGATCATCTTGGTCCGCTCAAAACAGTTCATCCTTTTTTGTCGTGCTAGCTGCCAGCTTGCCATTTGTCTCTGTTAAAATGTTCAGGTGGTGACAGTTTATTATGGGACGCGACAGAAAGGTCAGACCTCTCATACACACTTAGTAGTTTACTGTAGAAAAAGGTCAGCAGCGTGCCAAGGGTAAGGGACAGACAGAGCGTGTCAGACAAACCCAAACAAAAAGAGCTAAAAGGTTTTGTGCATTATGTGGGGGCGAGTGAAAATGTTACACAGTTAAAGAAAAACAAATCAAAAATTATACAGTTATGCACAAAAATACTGTCACGTGTGTATGAACCAATCATTAGAAATTCTTAGGTTCATAAATAGTTTAAATTATTCTGGGAATTATCTCTTTGAATTAACGGTTACCCTCAATTCAGCTTTTATATAGTCATTTTCATGTGGCTGCATCAGCGTTTGAGCAAGATTGTAGGCCTAAATATTACATCACACAAAGAAATTCACTGGTAGGCGCCTCCTTATACTTAAAAGGATGAGACCTAATGCAGCACCTCAACAAGTAAAAATGAAAATTAATCCTCCTGGGACCTGTTTGATTTTTTTTTTTTTTTTTTAAGTCTGAGCTGATTCAAAAGCAAGCTTTAAATTACCTTCCCTCAGAAAATGCTGCTTTATGTGTTAATATTTCCCTTTCATTAAATTCAATACATAAGTTGAAGTTTTTTGTTTTTTAATTAATGTGCTTCATTTTGTCAGTTTTACTCCTGATTTTATGTTAGTAGCTTACTGCACCAACATCTGGCCAGATTTATGTTTGTTTTGTTTTATTCTTTAAGTGTTTTTTGTTTTTTTACAGTCCATTTTCTTATACTTATTTTCTTAATATACTGACACAGATCCAAAAAAATATTTTGGAAAAATGGCAATTGTTTTGCCATTTGCAACACACAATGAGTAAATTATACCCAAAGAGTGAACACTCTAACCAAAACTCAGTGTGGATAGGACTACACCTAGTGGGAGAAATGTAGACGTACACACATGCACTTTACTTCCAAGACTATAAAAATAGGTAATGCGTTCAATAATATATGGTTATTTATATAACATAAAACATGAGGAATTTAGTAATACCATTTGAAACAGAAATGAATATCTATTGCAATATAATGCAATATGAGTTCACAGTAACGTAAGTGGAGAATCCTTCTGTGGAAAAAGTTCAACAGAACCTTGTAGAAAATGTTTTTAAAATGCAGCCAAAAAGCAAAGAATAGTTATGTCTAGAAAACAGCATTTGTAAGCATCTTTTCTTCACTAATCGTAATTTATTTAAACAAAACACATCTTACAGAATGGACCTTTTATTGACTGTTATGATTTAAAAATTCAGCCAGTAACATCCCTATGCTGAATCTCACAGCCTGGCTTCTGTGGGGGAAGGTCCTGCTGTTGGGTCTGCTGGCAACAGATACATGTAAATGTTGACTCAGAGTGACTGACCTGGCGCGGTGCTTGAGTTCTTTCATTCCCTTCTGGTTTCTGGTATTAAAGAAAAAAAAAAATCTATGAAAGAAAGTGCTGTTCACTTTTCATGATGGATTCTGAGCTGAAACCGAAACACTCACACATTCAGACGAATTTCACCACAGCAGGTAAATCTACCTTTCTATCACGTTTTAATGAAACTTTACAGTATTTACATCTTGACAGCTCAAGCAGTTAGACGTCTACATATTTCTCTTTCTTCTAAGACATTTTCTTTACTCATAATTTCACAGACATGCAGTTTGTGATCCTGTTGGCTGTTTTGAGCGGTAAGTTTTATCCTCTGTTGTTTCTGTAAGTATATGCGCTGGTGTTGTAGATGTAAAGTCATGAAACATAGTTTTAAAATTTAAACATGCAGTGTGAAACATTTCTTTTGGATTTACAGTGTGTTTACATTTTCTTACCATTGAAAACACCCACGATTTGCCCATGATGCATTTATGTCAATTTTGTTAGGATTTTTTACATACATGCACCCACAAGTATTATTATATCACTAAAATGAAAACTTACCATGAAATTTTTCCTTTTTTCTTGAAAAATAAATAAATAATTGTTATTTAATGTTAATGATTTTAGGGGTTTTTGCTGCCCCATTCCTGAAGGAGGAGGAGGCTAAGCGATTCATCAGGCTGAAGAGACAGGCAGGATATTGGGATCCACACCACTCTCACAACCAGTGGGGTTACACTGTTCAGGAGCAGGTAAATGTCAGTGAAATGGTCTAAGCATATAGAATGAGTCACTTTGAGAATCATCTCATGTAATGGTTTGTTCATTAGGCTAATGAGTACTGGACAGCCATTCGAACAGATGCGCAGTATTACATGGACATGAGCAACCTGATGTTTGACCGCTCTGTGGCCACGTGAGTGACGTAACTGTTTATCACTGTTAAATGAAACTTTGTGTCAAATTCTTCCAACTTTACCGAGGTAATGCATTAACGTTTGATAAGTGTGTTCATCAAGTACTTTACTTACATAACTTTAAATCAAACATGTTTGCAAAGGAAACAACAATGGTTACTGTTTTAACGGTCAGCGTCCCCAAACCGAAGTATGTAACTTTAATGGGTACTATTACTTGCTTTTAATATAGTTATGATACTTTTGATCACACAACTTTAAAGCCAATATTCATTATATATCTTTTATATCGTTTAATTTTACTTTGCAGAGAAAACAACCGGATGTATATGGAGATGCTGCGCAATGCGCGCGCCCACCTGGACAGCCTGACCGGTCGTAATGGGTAGAAAAGAAAAAAGAACAAGACTGAGGCCAAAAATAAAAACTAAATGAAAACATTTAATAAAAAGTGACTTACAAAAGTACTTGATATGGGATCTTTCTGAATATGTTCTCCATTCAGTGGCTCAATAATTAACTGTACTAGATTTAGCGATCAAACACACTACCTGAGTTGTGTCAAATTTATCACTGCTTGGATTATTGTAGAAAAATTATGCAAGCATTTCATTCAATAAAATCAAAGTAAACTGAACTGAACATTTTGCTTCTTTAGTCTTTTGGGATTGTCTTCAAACGGAAATAAATGATTTTATGCCTTTAATTAAAACACATTCAACAGTATACAAGGAATCAAACGAAAGGAGATTCCTCAGATTTACCACTAGGTGGTGCTGCCAGACGCAGATTTTACTTCACAGATTTCAGCTAACAGCTACATCATTAAAATGTTCCTGTTTGGGGGGATATGTCACACCATTTGTGACATTACAGTGACTTAAATTTTGCACATGACATGATGAGCAAATACATTTGCTGAATTCTAAGCAAGTCTCAAAAACAGCATTAATACTATCTCAAACAGGCTTGTGCATGTAAACCATCTTTATTGGTTTGATTAGGTACAGAGAAACAATAAAAACAATAAACTTTCATGGGTTGATTTAATCCAGTACACTTTGTTACTTTAAATGTATTCTTTGTCTGCTGTGAGCAAAATGTATCTGATGAGGATGATACAAATGACAAATCAGTAACTGCTACTAAAACAGAACGGCACAATTTTTAAGCTTCAGTGTGGTGATAGTCATACAGCCTGAGGGCCAAATCAGGGCCATCATTTTCATATTTATCTCTGATATGGGCCTAGAGTCAGTCCTCGCACCAAGTTAATGCTAGCAATAAGTCAATTCATCTGACTTATTGCTAACATTAACTTTTACTGTTTATTCATTTTATTTCATGTTTATTCATTCCTTGTCACGTGAAAAAAAAACTCAGGGAAGAGTAAGTTAAGTATTCTTCTTTTAATACTTTATTTCCCCTAATGTGTGTAATCAAAAGTCAAAAGTTATGCAAGTGCAAGATGGTGGGATCTCTGTTTAAGGTAGTTTAAAGACTGTTGGTACCTCTGCAGAAATGATTTTTCTTACAGTTTACTACAAAAAGTAGATACAGCTACAGGTGAGCAATGGTTGGCATCGACAGAAAAATGTATATGTAGAATTTACCGTTGAATAACAGCTTTAACAATGCCCTCTTAGATGTTTTATTTCAACAAAAAATTCCCAGCATGGAAATTTGTTTTGAATTTGAAAAAAAAAGAAGCCTTTCAAGAAAAGAATATCAAATTAAATATGATGTTGGTTAAAAACATAAAAAAATAAGGCAATTATTGGGTTTTACTTTAATCTAGTATATTGACAGCTAAATACCATTTGGTGTGGAGTTTGAAGTATTTTTTTTGTTGTTGTTGTTTTTTATTTTGGCAATTTGCGAGCTGAAAATTAACACAGGTGAGACTACTGTTTACTGAGGCTGTCGTATTTACCTAAAATCAGAAGGTAATGCCAACATAATAAGATGAAACATGTTATAATATTGACAAAAACCGACATAGTGACTTGATGACTTAGTGGCATATATATTTTACACAGTGCTTTAACAGAAAGAGTCAGATAGTCAACAAAAGCCTGTAAAAAAGTGCCTGCAGTGGGCTCTTCTTGCTCAGTGGTACCATGTTTAAAAAATGTTTTCTTTAAAGGCAGATCATCAGTTGCCCTGTCAGTGTAACTGCTCTGAAGCTTGTTCCTCACTTAGAGTTGGAGGAGGGATTTTCATGAACATCTGCAGAGCTGGAGTGAAGATAAGGATGGTGCCTAATACTGAGACAGTGAGGAAAGCCCAAAGGAAGATTCTGTCTAACACCTGGGCCACAAACTTCCAGTCTTGTACCACCTGTGAAAAGGCAAAAATAAGACATGGGATTACAGAAACAGTATGCGCAATATAAACATCAAGCTCTTAATCTGTCAAAAGAATTTAATGTTTATTGATAAATACTTTACACACCTCACGGATGAAGTGCTCTTTACGGATATGTCTGCTGATGTAGCGCACCGAATAGATGGCTTTCTCCAACATAGCGCCCCAGGCTTCTTCGTCCTTCCCATCAGAGGTCGTCGGTCCGTGCGAACCACTGTTTGTCTTCTGGCCTCTCCGACCTCCAGAGCGAGACTTCAGCTCAGGGCTTTCGGGAGCCAGCTCTGGGTAGTGGTAGCGGTCAGTGTGCCCTCGCATGCACAGCAATCTGGGCAGTTTTTGAAGAAAGAGGTTTCGAACCCACGGCGACATTGGGTGGTAAGTGGCTGAGGAGCGGTGGTGAACATTGATGACAAAGACAGTGACGATGATGGAGAGTGTGACAAAAATCATGATAAAGAGGAGGTACTCTCCGATCAGGGGTATGACCTTGGAGGAGGAGGGAATAATCTCTTCAATGACTAGGAGGAACACAGTAAGTGACACTAGGACAGAGGTAGAGAGTGAAAGTTTCTCTCCTTCATCTGAGGGGAGGTAAAAGACCAGGACAGTCAGAAAGGACAAACCCAAACAAGGGATGATTAGGAACAGCGTGTAGAACAAGGGCAGCCTCTTCAGGATGAAGGAGTATGTGATGAAGGGATAGGATAACAAGCCATCTTTTCTGTTTCCTTTGGCACCAGTGGCACTGAGTATCTCCCACTCTCCATTATCAAAGAAGTCTTTCCGATCAACCTGGTTGTCCATGAGAACCAAGTCCACCATGCTGCCATCATAAGTCCAGGACCCAAACTTCATGGAACAGTTCTGGCGATCAAAAGGGAAAAAAGTGACATCCATGGTGCAGGCAGATTTGTAACTGGCAGGTGGTGTCCAAGTGATGGCCCCGTTGTACTTGACAATAGCTTTGGTCATCAGGGAACCCTCAAACCGCCCATCAGCACTGAAGAAATATGAAACACAAGTCAATTCTCATCTTAAGTCCATTTACATTAAACTATTAAATTAATACTACTATTTGCAGTCACCCATCTCCTTGATAATGGATTGTTTTTATGCACCTGTTGTATTTCAACTGATAATCACATGAAAATTGAAAATTAATGGACTCTTTGAGAGCATTATGAATATGCATCACGTTGTGTTAGTGTGTTTCATACAGGCAAAGTGTCATGTTTCACATGAAGCAATCATCAGTCACTGGATTGGCAAAATTTCAGAGCGGTCTTACTTCTCATACAGGACGATGTCTGGGAGCCAGATATTTTCTGAAGGAACTCTGATGGAGGTTATTCCTCCGTATTTTTCTGGATTCCATCGCAGCTTGTAATCAATCCATTCCTGGTCAACATGAAGGGAAAACGCAGGAAGCCACATCAATAGACTCAACAATCAACACTCAACAATACTGTGATTTGCTAGTATTTGAAGGAATTAAACTTAATGAAACTTATTAAAAAGTCCAATACCTCTATACCCTCTATAAGAGACGCCCTTATGAATTCTGTCACCTATCAGCAGTTATTCAAATAACAACTAAATATTAAATTTAAACCAACTGTTCATACATACAGCTTATTTAAGCAAATCAAGGGTTTATAAATTAGTTTTAAAATGCATTATATTTTAAAAAATCTATCTCATTTTGCTCTGCTATTTTTCATGCCCTGCCCAACAAGCCTGTGTTCACTTTGTCTTACCTGCCACAGCCAAACATTAGTTGTCATTAGCTGATTTTTCTCATCCTAAAAGACAAAAACATGAAATAGACAAAAAAAAATATTATTATCGAAAATGGGGAAAATACGTTATATTAAAAATACTTTGCAAAAATTATCAAAAATAATTTTTTTACGCTTTCTTGCAATGTCATTCAGTATTCTTCAGGTATAGTTCTCCAGGCTTGTTGAATAATTTTTGGAACCCACTGTTTTATTATTTGTTGGATTTGCACATTGAAATGCAACTATCGAAGTGAAATACTGGCTTGTTTGACTGAGTTTGGTTGGTCTATACAGTACTGTGCAAAAGACTCAAGTCACCCCTCATGTCTTCATAATTTTTCTGGGAAAATTGAAAATAGGTGCAGTGATTACATACATAGAAATACAACATAAAAAGCAAAAACAGAGTTTGTATAATTCTTTAAGCTTGAAAGTCAATATTTGGTATGGCCACTTTTATTCTTGAACTGTATTGCTGCACGCTTTCTTGCATTGTCATTCAGTATTCTTCAGGTATAGTTCTCCAGGCTTCTTGAAGGACATACAAAGCTCTTATTTGGATATTGGCTGCTCTTTGCTCTGTTCTCTGTCCACATGATCCCACACTGCTTCAGTAACGTTGAGGTTTGAGCTTTGGGGAGGCCAATCCATGACTGATAGCATTCCACTGTGTTTTTCTATCCAAGTATGCTTTTACTGCATTGGCAGTGTGCTTGGGATCGTTGTAGTATTAAAAAATGAAGGCATTGCCAATTAGAAGCTTCCCAAATGTTATTGCATAGTGGATTAAAACCTGATTATACTTTTCTGGGTTCATAATTCCATCCATTTTGACAAAATTTCCAACACCACAGGCTGATGTGCAGCCTTAAACACTGACAGAGCCTCCACTGTGTTCTACAGATGGCTGTAAAACATAGCACTCATTGTTATACCTCTCTCCTGACTTCCTCTGTACATACTGACAACAATTTCAACCAGAAATTTCAGATTTGATTTCATCACTCCATAAAACTTGTCGCCACAGATGTTGAGTCAAATTCTCGTGTAATTTGGCATACCTCAAACTTATCCGTCTCATGTCATGATCTTATTGGTCCAAAAATACTATTTTATGTCAATAAACTGTGATATCTTTGGCATTTTTCAAAGATTTAACTAAAGAAATGGGAATGTGTTTTTGTAACAGAGTTCTAGTAACAAAGTACCTAAAAATACAATTTAAAACTGGTTCTTTGCTAAGGCGTCTGTTCAGTGTAGACACAACACTGGTTCATCCCTTGAGTCATTTTATGCTTGAATGATTGTTGCTTGAATCAGTGTTAAGTGGTTCAGCAAACAAAGAAAAAAAACGAAACAATTCTCTGAAAATAGCCAAGTACAAGGACTGGTGTGAAAATTACTGAAAAAATAGCCAATGTCCAAAAAAAGACTGGAAAACTATTACCAAGGATTACTTTTAAAAAATTACAAAAAAAGTCCTTGGAGGCAAAATATAAAGAAATGAGGAATGAGTCAAGACTTTTGCACAGGTCTGTATACACTTACCCCACATCAGTAAAACATAAACAAAGGTCTGCACATGTCAGTAGTAAGTAAGGTTTACAAAGAAATTCAAGATCACTTATTTCATACAAATATTTTATTATCTGCTACTGTTTTAGTAAATAAAAACCCTCAGCTGAGGTGAACCAAATCATCTTTTCATTTTCCATTGTGTCAGACAGAATCGACTCTATCTGCCACTTTCTTAGTAAACATGAAAAAAACATAATACTAAAGGTGGGTGCAGGAAGCTGTGGTGATAACAAAAACAGAAGCAAAAGAAGAGTTCAACAACCTCAGCAGATGTAAAAGAGACATATTCAGAGATGTTCAGCGTATCCAGTGCAGGCCTCAGCTGTCAGACTCAGTTGAATGTTTTGGTGATCACATAGACCAGAGGTGAACCATAATCTAATACAGAGCTATGCAGCAGCCTAGAGAGACTCAGGGGACATACACAGCATAGGCAGGCTGCTGTTTTTATGTTTAGCTCCGCCGCCCTTTCTCAGAATCCAACAGATCAACCTAAACCTTTCCTATTTGGAACAAGCAGCTTTATTTAATTCATTCCTGGCTGTCTTTGTTGGAAGGAAGAGAAGAAAAGTTAAATATGAACTGGCTGAGATGAATATTTCAAGCCAAGAAGCATGGTTCCTCCATTAGCATGCTCAGTTTTCTCCTCTGGAGCACCTAAACCAGCTCAACCTATCACAGTCAGCCTCTGAAATATTAAAGAAACACTCCAAAGAGAGACTGTGTAGTCACAAATATGAAGAGATAGTTCAAGCTCTATTTCAGCACCACACGTAGTGACACTGATGAAAACAGAACAAGACTATTTATATTTCTTTTATATGTGTTACACGTGTTTAATTTAATTCAATATCTTGATACTTTTTCAGTAATTGCATTTTCAAAGCAAATTCATTCTTGCATCTAGTTTTTGCTGTTAAAGGGCAAGGTTTGCAATATTCTTTACTTTGGATGTTGCCAACAAATCTCACAGGAAGACCGAATTTGTAATTGTGTTGGTTTATCAATCACTGCTTTTCCACTTAACAAGCATGACTGTGGGTTTAAAAGTTGATGCGGGGGGGGGGGAGTTCTTAGTTGGATGGCAGACTTTTTACAGAGCTCCTTGTGATCAATAGTTAGAGTTAGGCTTTTTACTAAAACTTGTGTAAATTTTTGTGTAAAATTCATATGCTGTATTCAAACTAAGGAAGCCACTTTTAACGGGAGTTGCAGACTGAGGGCAGTGTGTTTGTACGTGCATGTGTCGTCTCACCACATCAACCAGCTGAGAGATCTTGAGTCCAAAGCGTACTTTAACAGTGTCATTGGCACGCTGGATTGGCCTAACCCAGCGCTGATAGCCTTGGAAAAGGTTCTTCAACAAAGCATCCTCCATCTCTGCCAAGGACACAAACTCATTTGGAGCTGGAACAAGAAGAGAGAAGGTGGATCAACAATAATAACAACTGTGCTCCTACTGCAACTGCTTTTCACCATCACCAGCCTGATTTTAAGTGGCAGGGATAGAAAGTAGAGCATTTAATCTTTAATACGTCTTTCCCCTAAAAAAACCCCCACACCGCATAACAAGATAACAAGATAGGATAAATGGTTAATATGGCTGTGCACAGAAGCTGGGCAGTTGGCCCATCAGTCAGTGTGCAGTGAAATAAAGTCACCAGAGCAACACAAACTGTAATATCGATGGAGAGAGACATCTAAAATATCAGACACAAGGGACATCATGTGCAAGGACTAATGTGTGTGAGCTGAGGGACCGGGAGGTAGAGTGTCCACCTTTAACCTGCAGCTTTTTTGTTTTTTCATTCATTTGTTTTTTTTTTCTGCACATCTGTCTCTCATCATCTGACAGGGTACATATGTGTAAAGCATCCACCAAGCAAACATAAAAGCCGCATTACAGATGATATAATCCCACAAGCTCTGGCTGTACTTTCAAGGACAGGTGCAGAGATGCTGATATATGACACCTGTGTTCTTGTTTGCCTGATGACCAGTCAGCTCCAAGAGAAGCAGAGCTAGGGCCATCGCATTACTGCGTTACAATGCTAAACGGATTGTCTTGTTGCAGTAAAAAAAAACAACAACAACCTTAATTCATCCCACAAAAATGGCAGCTTTTGCTGTTTTGTTGTTGCCAGCACAATTAGAAGTCTGCATCGCTCTCTTCAAGTTACTGAATCTTTAAATCCGAAAGGAAACGTGGGAATGGAAACATAATCCTTTGCTTTATAAGACCAGTGGTAAGTAGTTGTAGTAGTTTCCTGTTTGACAAGGTCATCGGAGTTTACGCAGAGTTTAATCAAATCTATCAGCGGATGTTGCACAACATGGAACAAACCGGTGGAAGCAATACTGCGCATAGAGTATGTATTCTAAAGAAATATTAAATATATATACAGATGTCAAGAGTTTTCTCACCGGCAATCTTGGCGGGGGACAGCTTGCAAAAACCCAACAGGAGGAGAAGAAGGACTTGTAACTTCATGGTATTGTCCGGGGAGAGCTCTGACAGCCTCCTGTTAATAACTGCTGCTCAGCTGGAGAAGGCTATGCACACCGATATATCTAAGACCCTGAGGTTCCCATCAGTGCTGGAGCTCGACGGTATACGGAAAGTAACCCCGCTGCTGCCGTGTATCAGGGGGCAGGGACCTGATGTGAGAGCGCATGTGTCCAAATCTGATTCAGTTCGAGGCGTCACGGGAAGCGCCGCTGTCGGTGTGCTGGGTGGCTCGCAGGAGGGAGGGAGAGAGGGAGCGGGGGATGGAGGAGGAGGCGGAGGGATTCCCGAGTCGGGCAAATAAGTGAAGTTTTAAAGATGCTCTGAAGCATTGGGTTTAGCTCATTGCTGCTATTGACCTCCTCAGGATGGACTTTGTTACATGGCCGATGTTTAAAAGTACAGCGAGTCAGAAAAGTCCTGATCGGAATGTAAGTCGTGAGCTTTCGCTTTAAATTGTGTGTAGAGTTTGGGATCTGCTTACCTGGATGATTGAGCATGCATCAAGACACATTTTACAAAAGACCGGGGACAAACAAATACCCGCCCCACTTTAGCTTTTGTTGCATTTTATTTTATTGTCTGTAGTTTTCTTTTTATAAATATAATAGAGGGAATATATTGCAGTCAGACTGGCTGCCCCTCCTTCAGTGTCACCCTTTAGTCCAAACAAAGCAATTAAGCCCGTCCTTTAATGCAGAAAGCCCCTGTATGTGTGCATGAAAACATCACATGAATGAATACTGTGTACCTAAGCAGGAGACTAGCCTACTTTCATTAATTACATCTGTTTTACCTGTTGTTATGTTTTGAAAAAGCTCTATTACACTTTATTGCACCATTCTCCCAAGGATCAAGAATCTGAGGTACAAACACTGTTATAGTTAACTTTTAATTACTGAATAAAGCATGAAAGTGCTTCCTATAGTGTATGTGAAGGGCGGGCTTGTTTGAATTTTTTTTTGAAAAGTTTTATTTTGCACAAATAAACTCATACATCAAATTAATGTAAGACAAAAAAATTGTTTTACAGGAAGCAGAAAGATTCAAATCAGACTTTAAATTTAGATTTTGAGACATTTCACAGGAAATCTTTCTGTTTATCATTACATTATCACTATGCAGTCAATCAAAGCTTATTGAGTATGCCCCAATGTGATTAGTTTGGCTGGTTTCAAGTTTGCTGAGACTCACCCTGGCATGAGTTTGCCTGTTAGTTTCCTCTACCTGATACCAACTATACACAGCCATAAAAAGTGTCGTGAATATTAATTGTGTTGTGTATTTTTCAGAGGTCAAGTGTGTTTGCAAACATCAATCTGAATATTTCATCAAGATAAAGTCATCAGCTGCTTAAGTGCCAAATGTTTGGGGGTACAGGCGGGGTGACAACTACATAATTCAAACACATGATTGCACACATGTAAGACACAGACAAAAAAACACTATTTCCATGTTATGAGACATGCCCTTGCATGCAACTGAACAAACAGACTGAGAGTGGTCATGAAAAGGAAAGGAAAGGAAAGGAAACCTAAACTCATGGCATACAGGACAAAAACAGTTGAACATAAGGCCTGACTCACACACAAAGAAAGCTACTTAGAAGGAAAAACAACAGAATAAGAGTGAGAAAAGGAGAGCCAAGAGCAACATGAACTTATTATCATCCCTGCAGTCAAAGACAGGCTGGTGGTGAGATGGCAGACATGCTTTACAACTCATAGCTGAGAACAACAACACTTTAGATGAAAAGAAATGTGTGATGCAAAATCAGTACTGCCCTATACCAGCTGACATCTGGAAGCTTGTAGAAATGCTTAGTTGAGGTGTGAAATCAGCAGCTGATACAAACAAATTAGTATTGCTTAGTTATGTACAAACACACAGATGTTTTAAAATTGCTGTTAACTCAGGCTGAAATCAGGCAATGATCATCTTAAAATATCAGCATATAAAGCTATTATTTGTATATTAAAATTCATGGATTTGGATAGCTGCTTTGAATGTTGTCGGGCCATTGAAAGGACACCCTTTCAATGGTACTAGCTCCATAGATATAAATAAGTCTCCACAACTCATCCAGCTATACTCCATATGCTAAGCAGACAGGAACTCTCAGTATTTTTATTTCCTCCTCCTTTTCACCTCCCTCCTCTCTCTCTAGTATACATATACAGTACACACAAACACACACACACACATATACTTATATATATGTTTAACTCACACTCCCTCTCCCTTGTGCTTCCCTTCCTGCTTCTCCTAGGTTGAAGTGGCAGGGATAACGGGAGGCTGATTATCACAATAAAATTATCCTGATTTTCTGCTCCACTTGGAGCCGTGGAGCGGGCAGCTGCTGCCTCCGAGATCGGCCCATCCACCTCGCCTCTAATCATTCAGAAACATAAATTCTCGTGGGCTTGAAACCTGCCGGTCCCTTCCCAGATGACTGTGGGCAGCTGTGCAACATGCTTGCATATGTATGTGTTAGTTGATGTATGTGTGTGAGAGTGAGAAAATGAGATGGTGAAGACACAAAGTGAGGAGAGAGCACATTGTCAGCATCTGTGTGTTTACCAAAATGTTGGCGCTTGTTTGTCTCGGCTCGTGTGTGTGTTCTCATCTTGACTGCGTTTGGTGTTGTTTTTGTTTTCTCAGCCATTGTTGAGCCCATAATTAATGTCTGCATAACTTCACTGGGTGCAGAAGTATTTAATTAATAAGAGGAAAAAGCCCCGTTTACCAAGGCCTGGGGGTTTAATCTTAATGTGTTTGTTGTTTTAAGGGTTTTAAAAAATGGTCATAAAGGAAGGAGGGGGATGCAGCAAAGGAAATCCAATCTCACACAGACTTCAAACGGAAACACAAAGTCAGTAGTCTAATAGCATTACCCCACTTCACTTATGCTATCACCAGCACTTTAAATGAAAAATCTGATAACCTGATGGCCCCATAGTAGCTTTGAGAGGATGCAAACTTTTTCCAAGTCAGTCCAACTTTAAAATGATCTGATGAGAAAAAAAAATCCAAAACTCATCAATAATATAGCGGTTCAGTCATTTGATATTTTAATCTTCCGAAGCACAAAGGAACTGCAGGGCAAACCGGCTGCAAAGATTCTGGCCAGATCAGATGAGAAAAAATCTTTCAAATTTAGCTCAAACTTACAAGAGAGGAATAAAAAGAGAAAGGGGAGTTTGTGAGAGAGGGAGGGAGAGATTAAAACAAATTGGCAATAATACCCTTGGGGGCTCAAATATCAGTTCAAGGGCCACCCATGCAGGAGTGGAAAAAGTTAGCAGCAGAGTGAGCTTTCTCACTCCGCTGACACACAGTCACAACATGACTATTGACCTTGAACATGATACTTCAGTCTAAGAGGCTCACACTGATTTTCCTTTTGTTTTCGTCTGACTGACGTGAGAAAAAGAAAAGACTGAGCACTGTTTGAAACTCTAGCCGCTCAGGCAGGGTTACGATACTGTCTCCTTCTGATAATGTGTAAAGACAGAGGAGCAAAGATCAAGTGCAGCAGAAATGTGTACAGCATTTGTCTGTGTCTGTATGTGTGTGTAGAAATAAACAGCTGTGTATACCCGTCTCACTTTGTTGGAACATAAAAGCAAGTTCCTACAATATAACTCACTGAGCACTGCCACATAAATGAATAAGTGCAGTGCTCAGTTTGTGGTCATATTTTTTGGGGTCTTCTTCTCATATTCATTCAGTAGATGGAGCCACTCACCTTTGTTGCTACATATCTTCATTATAGGAAAATTATGATGATGCCACAGTTCAGATATTATTAATCATGTTATTATTATCATCTGTGACCTCATAATGATCTCCTTGTGATATTGTTTGCAAATAAACCACCACTGACTGTCACAGAACTGACGAACTTATCCAGGCAACTTCAAGCTCAACAGTACATTTACTGGGCTGCAGATACAGCAAGTTTTAAAATGATCTGATTAAGGGTTGTTGGGGAAAGCAAACAGACTGAAAGACACAGATTAAGCACAATATTCAGATTTTCAAATGCTATATAGCTGGTCAGAGCTGGGACATGTTAAGCTTTTAAATGCAACCGTCACAAAAACCAACAAAAAAACCAACAAAAAAATCTTTTAATCTTTTTTAGAAAATCTTCAGATTAAAAAATAGCTTTATTTGATCTCAACACCTCTCATTACTGATGTATGCAATTTCATTGTGCCCTCCGACAAATAATGTAGCTTAATACAGCTTCACAGTTTATTTGCATCAGCATTGTGTCAATTAGATGTCCCCACTAATATATGAAACAACTGTGTGTGTGTGTGTGTGTGTGTGTGTGTGTGTGTGTGTGTGTGTGTGTGTGTGTGTGTGTGTGTGTGTGTGTGTGTGTGTGTGTGCGAGCAT
>VVHJ01051129.1:7878-25343 GCA_015107715.1 Tylochromis polylepis | reverse complement strand
ACTAGAAAATATGATGAAGCATATCTCGCCTTTGGCTTCACCTGCACAACGGTGGCGCCAAGGTAGGTATCCCCGACAGAATGTGTTTCCCCTGCGTCGGGCGCACGCGCTGGGCTGTCCAAATCACAGACAAACAGTATCCCACAGCTGTTTATGTTTTTAAACCCATTTTGCACAGAGAGGCATTTTTTGAAAAATGTATTGATAGCAATAAAGAAAAAAAAACAAAAAACAACGACACGTAAAATAATGACACCATAAAGATGGTTTGTTTTTCTGTTATTTAAAAGAGGTAGTAGTTTATTTTATTGCTACCTGTAATTTATTGCAGTTTACTTTTATTTGTTTAACTGTTTACAAAAGGTTTGAGGTGTGAAATAAACTGCAGTGGAGTTTGAAAACAAAACATGGGTGTGTGTGGTTGGAGGATGTGTTTGTGCTGGGGAGGGGGGGCGAAGATTTTCTTGTAAAAACAAAGGGGGGCCTAGCAGAAAAAAGTTTGGGAACCACTGGTTTAACATAAGATAACTAAATACACTCAACATAAAAACGTAAACAAACATTTTGTGTTATTTTAAAATGATATAACTGTAAAGATTTTGCATGAATGAATAACATAAAAATCATGTTAACATATAAAAATTGTGTAGTTATAACACAGAAAACAAAGGTCGATTAAACATAACATTGTGGGCAACTAATGTACTCATTGTTTTATGTTGATCCAACTGGTTATTTTTGTCAGTGTGTCATTCAATATATGTGCAATGTTAGTCCTGAGCTCACGCAGGTGTCTGAGGTGAAAAGTCATTTTGCTGCCATCTCGACAATCACTGGAAAGGTTTCTCCATTTTAAAAGCTGTCAGTCACAGTTTTTGTAGGGTGAGATGAGCTTGAAATTACAATTCAGCATTTCACTATCTTCTAGCCCTTACATGTGCGCTCCTGAATAAAAAAGCTTGTATGGTCACAAAATGTTTTTGTTTTTTTTGTCAAAGATTTAAAATTCCATAATTGCATTGCATCTTATATGGATATTATTGTTTCTTTGTTGATATTGTAAATGTAACCTCACATATTTGATCACATTAGCGATGCTCATTTCTCATTTGTATCACATGTTAACTTGAATACATAAATACAGTCATCTGTATATTCAAAACAGAAGAAAATAGAAGCTTTGTTGCCCATTTCTACACACACACATACACACTGTCTGACAGTTATTTGCTACTGCTCCACAGTCACGAACTATGAAGTAAGTTCTTTTTAAGCCCTTATCATTTATGTTTTCAGTACATGCATTTCATGGCTGTCATTTTGGGGGCATGTTTTTGAAATCATTACTGTCGTGTTGTCAGAGCCAGCACATTTTATTTGACGAATATATTCAAGTTCAAACCCAAGAGAAAATACAATGAAGGGGAGCAAAACCTCTTTTATTTATAAAGTCAGTGCACTTCTTAATTCATTAACATTTTAAGTGTACATCTTTAAGGTGTACATACATGCACTGAACTGCATGTGTGACTTGCCAATATGCAGACCCCATATGCCCCAGTTGGGATTTTAAATAACAAGGTCAGCAAAATTACAAGGCCGGGACAAAAAAACCAAAAAAACAACAGCAGTGGTTGGTGATCACAGATTCCTTTCCATAATTTGAAAAAAAAAAGAAAAAAAATTCTGCTTGGGTCATGAATTATACTGGTCAAAAAATGAACAGCATATTTAAAACACATATTGGATATTTAAGAATGAAATATTCAAATGATAATAATGATAATTATAAATGATATTTACTGCGTAATTTGGCGAGCAAATAATGATGTGACGAAGGTCAGTGAAAACCAGCATCATCCACATTCTGAGGGTTGGGTTAAAAACTAAATCAAAGTAAAAAAAACAACATATACATAAAAAAATAATTATAAATGTGGAACAATGAAAGCTGTTTGCATCTCGATTCTATTTTATGTCTTGTAGTTGTATTTTGATCTTTTCTCATATCTACTCTACTGCTACTGTGATCATTTTTTTTTAAATTTCTTTGATTATTTTTCACTGTTTGGACAGTGTCGTTTTGATTGAAATGAAGATAACTAAATCATTTGCTGTTATTTTCTGGGTTATGAGAATTTGCATTAAGCCTGAATTGTTCCTCAACAAAAATGTTAACTATATAATGTTTACAAAAGAAACTGAAAAAAAACCCACATTTCTTTTGAAACATAATTGCAGTTTAATTGTATAGGAATGTCAGTTTTAAGGGATGAAGACAATGTGTTATTCTGTAGTAGCTGATAACACAGCAGTGTGTGTTTCTGAATCTGTGTTCGAATCTGTGTTTGTATAGCTGCTATTGATTAATCAGCTTTACATTCATGCCATATTTATCACATCATAACTGATAGTTTAAAATTACATTTTATACTGCTGGTCATTTTCTGTGATGCTGCTTTAGTGCGGGGTGCAAAAAATTTTACATTTAGGGTGAATTCACTGCCTTTTGTTTTTCTGTTTGGGGATATTTTCCAAATGAAGTACATCCTTTCTCAGCCTCCAATTTATAACCGTGTTCAGTGACCAACTATAAACCTGATGAGCGTTACAACATTCAGCGAAGGGAAGATTGAGTCATCATAACGTTGTAGAAAAAGTTAGACAAGAGCCAAACTCATTAATACACTTGATAATTTAAAAATATTTAAGGTTGCAGTAGTAATAAAAAGTTAATACGCCTTGCCAACAGGTTCCAAATGGAATTTACAGTCTTCTTCAGTGAAACCAATTGGAATTCAGTTGGGTCTCCCTTGCATTCAGACTTGATTTTAACTTTCCAGAACCAGCTGGATACACTGTCTTTTCACTTTCCTGACATTGATCTATGCAGTGGAGCGAGGAAACCACTCCAACCACATTACAAGATTGAATTTCATGTTTTAACATGCTGTTGCAGATGTTCCTTGTGTAGTCTACAGGTGGAAGAGGTGCAAATGAACTCTCAATGTCAGCATTTTCTTTCTGTTCACTTTCTAGGATGGAACAACGGGCAGGACATAAAAGGAAAACAATTTTGATTAAATTAACTCTGAGTAAACTCTGTGAACTCTGTTAGCAACCATACTTCCATGCTTGTCTTTGCTGAAAAATGTATCTCTGTGTGGTATTCATTTCTGTGTGTGTGTGTGTGTGTGTGTGTGTGTGTGTGTGCGTGTGCGTGTGTGTGTGATTGCTGAGAGGTACAGATTTTTGTTTTTATTTTCTCTTCTTCCCTTCACCTCTTTTAGTTTTGTGTGTGCGCTCTGACCACCAGGGACATGTAAGTTAACAGGTTCTAAGGAGTGCCGAACCCAAGCTAAAGCATTAACGTGAGAACTTAATTAAGGCGACAGTAAGGAAAGCTATTATAGGTAAGCTGTTACAAATTAACCAGTCAATCTAAAGGCGTCTAAATTGAAATTTTCCTGAAGCGTCCGGCCTTCAACTCATCAAATCTCATTTTCTCTTGCTACCCCTGAACCCCTGGGTTCAATTTAGGTGTGAGTCCGTGTGTGTGTGAGTGTGTGTGCATGCACCTGTGTGTATTAGCAGAATGGAACATAAAGATGTTCACTTTTATATTACCAAGAATACAAAACTCAATTAAGAAAGCACTTTAGCAATCCAATTAAAAGTCTTTGGACAATTCTTGCTCTTTACCCAGCTCCCTCCTCTACTAATAACCAAATAACACACATATCTGTTCTCACTCTCTACACGTTGTCTTAATAATGAAGCAACTTAAAAACACACCGGGGTTTTAAATGAAGGGTTTAAAGGTTACAGCCTGTTTTCTTTCTCTCACTTTTATTCTCTGTCGATTTAATATTACTCTTTTTATCAAAAAGGCCAAACAATTGACTGTGTTGACTTGTTGACTGAAATGAAGTAGTATTTGAACAGCTGTCACAGACAGAGCCAAGACTTGTGTTAATTCAGTTAAAGACTAAATTAGCCAAATTGTCCTTTCAATAGTCTGTGTTTTCCATGTTGAGACTATTGCAAGCAACCATGTTGTTAATATGCTCATTTGCCGTCTGTTTCCACGGCCACGAGACACAAGACACTTTGCTGTGGCCATCAGTCTCCCATGGCAACCTCTCTGCAAACTCAGATTATTTTTGCATCCCATAATAACGTGCATACAGGCCAGAATGCGGGGTATAATTACTTGACATGTCTCCGTGGTAACATCAAAAAGGCTTTTATTAAATTAGCCCAGTGGGTCAGCATTTGTAGAGAAGTGTTTGGAGAGGCAGAGGGTCTGGTTATGCAGCAGGGCACTGGGGCAACTTGGCCAACATTCATCATCCAACATGGAGAGAAGCCATGCTGAGTTAGCTGAGAGTCACTTCTTGCGGGGAAAAGGTGGCCAAAGTTTTTTTGTAATGCACACATAAATTCACTGGTCACCTCTGCAATATATGTGCAGCACGTATATTGCAGCATTGCCGCAAACAACAGTCCTCCATGCCTTAGATATTGTTTTCTGTGTTGAATCTGTTCAGTCAGTCATTAGTCTTTCAAATGATAAGGTTGAAAAGTGAAATGTGAATAGTCATCTTTGCATGCAAAAACCTGAATTCTAACAAAATTTAACAGCAATTCATGTTTACCCACTGATGTTCTGTCGTTTAGCGTCTAAACAAAGTCTAAATGGTAGACAACCATTTGTTGTTAAATGGAAAGTAAAGTCTGGTTAAATTTGGTCTAATATGGCAAAGGAAATTGCAATTTCATTATTTGTTTAATATAATTAAACGAAGCAAAGCATGGGTTTTGAGTCTGTTTTTAAATGTACCCAGAGATATAACTTATCTCAGGTCAGAAGGCAGTTTGTTCCAAAAAACAGAACCATAATAACTGAAAGCACATTCAGCACACTTAGATCTAAGGTTAGGAATAGCTAAAAGATCTGCACCTGATGACCTGAGAGATCTGAGTAGGTTGTAAACAATGAGCAAGTCGGAGATGTACTTGGGGGCCAAACTTTGAGATCTTTATAAACTAGTAAAAGTATTCTAAATGTAATTCTATATTGTACTTGGAGCCAGTGAAGTTCCTTCAATGCTGGAATAATATGGTCAAATTTCCACAAACCTGTAAGAATTCTGGAGCTGTATTTTGAATCAGCTGAAGTCATCCTACTGATGATTTGGCCAAGCAAATAGAGCTTGATATGAATGCATGGGCCATTTTCTCAGAATCAGTTTCAAAAACCAGTTTTCTAACCTTGTATTTTTATGATAGAAAGCAGTTCTGGTAACCTTATTAATGTGATTATCAAAACTGATTTTTTATCAATGTCCAGAATGATACCAAGATTCCTGACTTGGTCACTGTGAATCAGGGATGATAACTTTTCTGTCCCTGACTTTTTGGACACCAACAAATATTTCTGTCTTGTCTCTGTTTGGCTCTAAGAACATTTTGAAACATTCAACAGTATGTCAGCAATGCAGCTCATTACTTTATATACGGACATCATAATGGATGTCAAATAAATACCAAGAATGTGCATCCACATGTGTGTAATATTCAATTCAATTCAGTTGAATTTATATAGCGCCAAATCACAAAAACATTTGCCTCAAGGCGAGGTATATTGTTAGGTAAAAACCCTAATTTAATAAAGAGAAAACCCCAACAATCAAAAGACTTCTTTGGGCAAGCACTTGGTGACAGTGGGAAGGAAAAACGAAATTTTAACTGTAAGAGACCTCCAGCAGAGCCAGGCTCAGGGAGGGGCAGCCATCTGCCACCACCAGGAAGAAAGACAGGGATTAATCATGGGGCCTGATTATTCAAGACCTTGTATTTGAGTAGAAGGATTTTAAAACCCTACTACATTTAAGAGGGAGCCAATGAAGAGAAGCTAGTATGGGAGAAACATGTCCTGGAAATCTTATGAAGCACTTTTTCTGACATCTTTTTTTCTATACCAGCTGACTTGGTCCCAGTATCTTACCTGTTAACGGCAGCTCCCCTCTAGATCAGTGCTTTTGGTAACTAACTGAAATAAATTTAGTAGCTTGGACAGTAGGCCCCAAGGGTCTGTTACTTTTACAGGGCTGGAGTAACCTGTGAGACCTATTCACACCAAAAATGAATAATACTCAGGTTTACTGAATACTGAATCTGCTCTTTTAAGGGTTTTTAATTACATATTTTTAGTGATGGATTCTGGGAACAGTGTTTTACTTGTGCTTTTAGGTCTAACAGCCACTTTTGACACAGTGGATCATAACATTCTCATCTCCACTCTGGAGCAGTGGGTGGGCATCACAGGCTCAGCTCTGGAATGGTTTCGGTCCTGCCTCTCTGATAGGAGTTTCTCTGTCACGATGGATGATTTTACCTCTGCTTCCGCTGCCCTCCCCTGGGGGGTACCTCAGGGTTCCATTCTTGGTCCTCTATTGTTCTCTCTGTATTTGCTGCTACTTGGTGCTATTTTTAGAAAGCACTGTGTTTCATTTATATGCTGATGACTGTCAAGTCTATTTCCCTTTAAAGCATAGTGATTCTGTTCAGCCTCTCCTTGACTGTCTCAATGAGATCAGGGGGTGGATGGCACTAAATTTTCTTAATTTTAATGAAAAAAAAGACTGAGGTCATGCTTTTTAAATCCAGTGCCTCCAGCTGTGTCCCTGCCTTTGACCTTTCTTATTTGGCCCTGCATAAAAAATCCAGCATCACTAATTTATGTGTGAAAATGACTCAATACTGTGGTGAAGTCTTCCTTCTTTCAGTTGAGGCGGCTGTCAAAAATTAAGCCCATCCTGTCTAGATGCCACCTATAGACTCTGATCCATTCATTTATCACCTCTCGTCTGGATTATTTTAATTCTCTGTTGATTGGAATTAGCCAGGCCTCCCTTTCACGTCTACAGCTGATACAAAACGCTGCTGCACGATTTTTAACAGGTACAAGCAAACGAGAGCACATAACCCCAGTTTTAGTGTCCCTTCATTGGCTTCCCATTAAGTTTTGAATCCATTTTAAAATGATTTTATTTGTTTTTAAGTCTCTTAATGGTCCTGTCCCTTCTTATTTGTCTGAGCTGCTCTTAGATCAGCTAACCAGGTGCTTTTGACTGTCCCAGAGACATTTTATAAATCCTGAGGAGACAGAGCATTTGCAGCTTTGGCTCCCAAAATGTGGAATGAGCTGCCTCTGGATGTCAGGCAGGCTCCATCCCTTGCTGTTTTTAAAACTCATTTAAAGGTCAGCTGTTATGTTGTTTTTAAAGTGCTTTAGAAATAAAGTGAAAGTGATATTTTATTAAAGCAATGTAGCAGGGAGCAAAACAGAAGCAGACTCAAATAGCAATAATGAGAGTATAATAATCAAATCACTTGAATCATACTTATCTAATGAATCTACTCTGAGTTAATGCTGATTTTGCTCTAATCTTTGGAAGGAAAGATTAGAGAGTTGAACGGGCACATCCAGCCCAGAAAATGCACTTATCTCTTCATGGAGGTACAACCCAATAGGAAAGGAGCCAAGTTCAGTAGGAAACAATGAAAATCCAAATCCTCTTGATACACTGTAACATGGCAAAGATGAGTGGAGAAAAAGTCAAAAACCATAAAAACAATTTGTGGGTCTGCAGTGGGTGGTGGTTCTTCCTCTGGTGTTACTTGATGTAATTTCTAATTGGGGACCTCAAGGACCAAATCTTCAGATAATGTCTTGTGTTCATCGCAAAAACTAGTAAGTAACACTGACTCTCTTCACAACAGTTTTATATCTAGTCATCCAGTCTCCCCCGTCTCCTTCCTAATGAGTTACAGATTGGAGACCACTTGTTTTAACAACCTTGAATAACCGTGACACTGACAAACACAGTGTCACAGCAAAATCATTCCTCTGCTATTTTCATACAAATCCACTTTTGGCACCCTAGCATGTCAACATCATTACAGTCAATATCTTAGAATCACAGAATCAAGTCATATGAAAACACTCATCTGACAGTGTGTGAAAACTTGCTTTTTGTTTTGAACAAATAAACAATAACAGCAAGCCACAAAACGTACCATAAAACCTACACTGCAAAGAGTGCACAACTGTGCAACTGATGTAACATAAAAAGAGAATGAGTTGAGATGACATTATGATTATGATGCTAGTTAGATAATGCTGTGTTGACTATTCATAATGAAAAACACTGTATAATAAATACTTCACTAACAATAATTATTACAAGGCACAATATTGATTTTAAATGGACTTTTCCGGCAGCTGCCACACTCGGATCACTATATTACTTGTGCTGATTGCGATATTCCTCTTTTCACCGCTCACTGTACACTGTGCTCTCTTCTCCTCACCCCTGCTCTATACTCTCCTCTCCCCTTTCCTCTCTTCCTTTCAGTATTCTCTACTATTCTACTTACCAAAATAAAATAAAAAAAATAGTGGACACACCATCTCACGCTAAATGAATGTGTTTTGACAAACATACGCATACAAGAAAAGACTAAAGTCTAAAACCGTGATTATCTCTCGTGCTAATTTGAGCCCATTCTTACTGATTTTTGTAGTCAGATCTATTCAGTTGTAGTGTCATGAATCAATAATGCAAACTCCGATATGCACATATTTCTCTTTAGTTTAAATTTGTTTGTCCATAAAATAAAAAATTAAAGTCTGGGAAATGCTTAGTGCTGACTAAATTATTCTGAAAACTATTAGCAGAGGGTTCTTAATAATGGCTTCAGTTGGGGAAAAAGTGTAATAATTATGTACCTACTATTACTGATAATTGGGAGTCTTACAGTACAGGTCTTCAAGAAGACAGAAGGGTCAAACCCCAAGATGTCTCGTACTTCTTGAAGACAAAAGCACCTGGTGTCTGTTGGCTCATTAGTCTGGATCATAGTGGATATAACTATAAGGATATTAACAAGCAGTTATTGAATGCATTCCAGAATTCCCTCACATATTGTATGACTTGGAAAAATACAGAAGATAATGTGAAAGCAAAGGAGGAAGAAGAGGCAAGAGAGAGATTAGAATGTTATGGTATAAAAGAGAATGGAGAAAAATGGAGAGCAAGGCATCGAGGACAAAAGAAAAAGAAGACACGGTTAAAAAGGAAGATTAAGCAATGGACAGGAAGGGGAAGAGCGAGGAAAGGGCAGAAGATGGCAAATAAGAGATGAGACAAAGGGAGAGGGAGAGAGAAGCAAAGGAAATGGAGAGGAACAACGATAAAGGGAAGCTGGAGAGTAGACTGATACAGACAAGTCAACCCACCTTTGTCTGATGTAAACGATCAGCTGAAAGCTGCCCAGTAAGGCCTCTCTTGTTCCTAAAACAGGTCCATCAGGCTTGGAAAGGAACAGTAAAGTGCATCAGAGAAGTCCTCTCAAAGATTGTCCCCCACCATCCTGCTGAACCTGCAACAAACCTGAAATCATTTATAAAGCAGTCGTCTAATGATCAATGTTAAACACTCCCAAATGATTATATGTGCATATAAATAGTGTAGTTTCCTGTGTATATGTTTATGGTCAACATGGGTGTCTAATGCTAAACTCAAGACACAACACAAGTGATCAGTTAATTTATATGCTTTACTATGTGATTTTAAAAGATGCCTCTGTGCTCTTGTTGCTTCACCATGACACACATGTTAAGGCTTTAGGGAGCAATTCATGTATCAAAGTGTGACAAAGATCAGAGTGGAGCCATCTTTTAAAATTACATCCTCAAACGAAAATGTTATTAAACTTTACATTTAGAACGAGGCCATGAAATCATTTTTTTCAGAACAGTCATAAAAATCTGGCTTCTGTGTAAAGGGCTGGCCATCAGTGTACAATCTGGCATAGGTCAGGCTTGTCTTCTTTCCTCCAACGAGCAAACATCAGATCCATCTGTTTCTTAACAAGGGATCCATTTGGCTTTGCCTTAATTATTCCTTCAGACAGTATCTGATGAGCTGTTTCCAGGTTGTGGCACCAGGAGGACACCCAGGGACCACCCTATCCGCACCACCACGGCCAGCCATAGCACCCAGACCACACCTGCAGCCCGGAAATCCCAGACCTCAACAAGATTTCCTTATTTTTTATTTGATTGTCTAAAAGTAAAAGTAATATATATATACAGTATATTTAAATATCTGACGATACCTATAAATATGTTTTGTGGCTCCATAGTGTAGTAGTTACCCATGTGCCTAACAATCAAAGATGCTTGGTTTGACCCCAGATGGAGACACAAATCCTTTTGGTTTGCATCAGCGAGGGCATCCAGCATAAAACGTCAGTAAAGTTAAACATGGAGCCTCCCACTGTAGTAACACCTTGTGAATAAGAAAGCAGATACTTCATCTATAAATATGTTTGTTTTTTGTGGCATCATGACATGATACATCTCCCTTTTAAAACCTTAAAGCAGTGTATCTTAAAATGATGCTTGCTGGAATATTTATATAAAAAGATCAACTCAAAATAAATTCCAAATTCTGTTTTTGTCATCAAAAACGCAATATTGGGGGTGATTCCCTGAACAGCTAGGTTATCGGTGTAGCTTTTGTTGTGGAAATACAATTCTTAATAACCACTCATGCCTCACTAAAACATTTTGAGCGCTTTTAATATAAAACCTTGATGATAAAATTAGTATTCACCTTGAAGTGTAGGTACTATTGGATCTAGCGAGGAAGAGGGTGAGTGGGTTTGTGTCGGCAACAGTGAGTTTACAACAACAGATCAGCAGCCTTGGCCAAGTCAATTTGCTGTGCTATCCCAACAATTTATCTACTCCATTCTGACACACTCATAATTCCCTCTGACAACTTTGAGAGTCATCAGCGTGAGTCACTCTCCCAGCATTTGTGCACACACGTAACCTAGTGCATTTCTGTCAGTATGTGATGTGTGATGGGTTTAATGGCCCATGCAAGTTATTTATATGCATCACAGTCACCAATTGAGATGTACAAATGGACTCTGTGTTGATTTTCAAACAGTGAGCACTCCTGCCACGCACTTATTCCCTTGATTAAGGCTGTCATGTCTACTGGTTGACTGATTACCACTGGAACCTCTCCTCAGTTTGCAACACGAGTGCCTTTCCTCATGCTAAACAGGTACAATTTTTGGAAAGATTAACCTTGGCTATTTTTTTAAATAATTTATTTTTATACAGTCAATTCTGCTGACTGTATTCATTGGTGCCACGTATAACAGTGATGCGTGAAGTTTTGATGATGGAAATTTGGAGTAAACAGTCAGTTGTATGTGAGCTCAGTTGTACTTTTACACTTCCGTATCTGGAATATGTGTTTGTCTTACATTATGTCGGGATTTGGCACTGTAAGTACAACTGAACGGACTGTCTCCTAAAAATAAAGAATTAATCTGCATAGTGTCTGTTTGTGATGTTTTTCAAGAATGTTTGTAATTAACATTTTGTTGACGAGGATTTTCTGTGTCATTTTTTGTCACCAGTGTATTTTTTTCCGCTTAACTTCTTGCTTTTTTAAATTGTTGTTCCCTATTCATTTCTATTTGGCAAGGAATGCATTTTTCAGGATTATTATTATTATCCCTGGCAATCCAGAACATTAAGGCGAAGCTAATGTTAATGATGTTAGGGGATCTTTTTAAAACAAAACCATCTTCTGTTCCTAAACCTAATCAACTAGCTTCTGTGCCTTTAAAACTAACCTAACACTGAGTGAAAACAATGACAAGTTAAAAATGAAATATAAATAAATGAATAAATAACAAGATGAAAAATAACTGCCCTGTATGCTACTCAAATGCAGATTTAATTTAATTTTAAAAAATGTACTTTACTACCAAAACGTCATTTGAATTGGTCACAGCATATTTCCTTCAGTGTGCATGTCAGTGCATTAGATTTTAACGATGTGTCAATGTTTCCAGTGTTGACACATCTGTCTCAACATCAGCATATCCTAGCTATTCAACCTTGAGTACTTCTGTCTGTGTACAACAAATGATGTTGGTCCTGTTCCCCAAGATAAGGAAAATCAGGATTTTCAGTCCCAGAAAGCACTTACTTAACCTCTGAGTCAGTTTCCATGGCAACAGGTTATGTGAACCTTACCTGCTTTTTCGGAAGGTTTTTTTTTTTTTCTCAGTTTCTCTCTGACTCCTCCCCTCCTGCTGTACCTAAACCAGCTTTCAGACACTCATATTCTCACTCTCATGGTCAAGATGAAGCACATCCATTTTTAAAGGTTTACAACTCTGAAAACATTAAAATCACATTTGGATGTTAGTCCATTTTTGTTATATTTAACTGTGCTTTTGTAATCCATCTATAAGGAGAGAAATGGTAATTACTGGATATTGTGGATTTATTATCGGTTTTAAGTAAAGTCTATAGATGCTTCAACACTGGGACTCTGTGGGACATAATGTCTGTACTATTCTGTCCTTAAATAGGCTGTCATTTCAGTTTGATCCATATCTTAATTTGCTGTTTTCTAGCTTTATCTAATAAAGAAAATGCCACTCAGGTAAATGATGTCGATGAGTGGCTGATGCAGATTGAAATAACTCTTGTTGAATTGTGAAATACATTCATATTCCTTGATCCACTGAATTGAAAAGTAGGGTGTGCTCTTTATTTATCCATTTCCATATGGTATCAAGGTATCTGAGCCTTACTGACAGTCGCTGATCAGCCTTTTGGCAACTTGAAAACCCAGACTTTCCCTCTCAGTTAATCACCTAAGGGTTTATGGTTATATTCAGAGTATTTTAACCTGCTTCGTGGAACAAGGCTCTTACTGTCACCATTGACAACTGTTGTCAAGGAAAAACATTTTTTTTCCCACCTTGAGTCCCAGTGTGTCCTAAAAATTCACAAGTAGAACTTAAAACCAAACAATCATTAGTCTCCTGTATATAATAATAGATATATAGCCATAATAGATGGCAGTCTTCATCCATCATTTATCAGTGTGATTTAACACAAAGCCAAAGTCAAGTTTGTTTATTTGTTTGTTTGTTTTTTACTTGCAAGACTGCTGCAGTTCAAGGGAAGCCATGCTGAACCCTCGTGACAGCACATTTCAACACTCAGTTGTACTCGTCTAATGAGGGATTTATGTATCTCCTACAAACCCATTTTGGGAAAAGCTAGGATGCTATCTAAAATAAAAACAGAATGCAATTGTCTCATTAATTAATGTCATTATCCCGTATGTTATTCACAATAGAACACAGAAAACATATCAAAGATCTGAACTGAGAAAATGTACCTATGTAAGAAAAATCTTGGCTAAATTTGAATTCGTACCAAAGACGTTGGAACGGGAGCAACAAAAAGCTGGAAAAATTAGTGGTACTTAAAAGAAATAGCTGAAGGAACATTAGTTTAATTTGCAACTGGTCAGTAACACGATTGTCCAGACCTTTCACCAGCTGAAAACATGCGCAGCATGACCCATGACTGTTTATTAGCAAGAATCCTTTAGCACATAAAAATTTAACAACACTCCTTTCCCCAAAGTCCAGCAGGTGGTTTCCTTGGGTCCCAGATGTTTACGGAGTATTTTTAAAATGAGAGGAGATGCTGCACAATAAACCTGGCTCTGTCACAACTTTTCTGAGATGTCTTGCTGCTGTCAAAGTAAAAATGAGCATTTTTTTTTTCTCAGTTTTAAAATTTTATATGTTTTCAATCACCTATTGTGAACAAAATATGAGTATGTGAGATTTTCAAAAACGTGCATCCTGTTTTTATTTACACGTCACAGTGTCCCGGCTTATTTCAGATTTGGTTGGTTTGTTATTGTTGTTAGTACTTCACACTAGTCAGGAACAATGAATAGCAAGAAGATCTTTAAAGCATATATTTTACATTTCTTAACATCACCCTTGTTATCAAAACTCTGTGTTGGTTTTAGTCGTAAGCCACAACTTTCGAGACACAATACACAACTTTGCCACTGATTTCACCCAGCAACAGTCAGAAGCCTCCAGCAGCCTCTGCTTGGGTGTGGGAACACGGGAATACACATTTATCCTTAGAAGCTGGAAGTTCGCAGGAGGTCACCGATCAGGCCCTAGGCCTATGTGACTGACGTCTAAAGCAAATATTTACAAACAGACAAATGAAAGCTGAATTATGGAAACCGCTTTATCGATTTGACAACATACGGGCTAGAAATACAACACAATGAAATAGAGAAACATGCTGCAAATAGTACGGTGGGAGCTTCTTTTTTAAACCTTTAAGAAATTCACTGACTCATCATTAATCCTGTAAAATATCGAAAAATGTAAGTCACTCCAGCTGGGCTATGTTGTGTGCCCAGCAAACATTTGCATTTTTCTGCTTTGGTCGTGTTTCAAGTATTTGTAGCCCATTTGCGTTTGGTTGCAGTGTGTATTTGCAGCATCGCTCTGTATTTGGTTTTGTGGGTATTTGGAGCTGAAATGTTGTTTTTTGTTTAGTACCCTGTTTATTTAATGAAAGAGGTTAACCAGAGAATTAATTCTCCAGTATTTTAGCCTTCATCCAGTCAAGAGTGTGAAATTAAGGAAAAGCAGATGAAAAGTCACCAAAATCAGGAAAATATGTGAATATGTTACAAATTACCATATAATATTATAATCATGCAGCAGAAAATTGTGATACTCTTGGAAAATTGAAAAATTAGCGTTGACCCGCAGGCTTAAACATGGCAAAAGCAACCGAGATGTGTGTAGCCCCATTTCAGTGCTCCACACTTTTTTAAATTATACATTATTTTGCATGCTTATCCTCGTTCTCTGTTAGATAGAATGAAAAATAGTGCATCGCAGGTTCAAAGGATGCCCTGGGGTGATTTAATGGTAAACTGGTTACTATGCATCCATATTTGGGCAAAGATATTGAACTGGGTGATTTGTTGTTGAGATGGCCTATAAAATTTTCATACCGCTCTCACCAAGTGCAGTGATTGGTTATTTTTCCTCCACCAATTACACAGAAGTCAAAGGATTGGATGGAGCAGATGTATGCTGTTTCTCTCTCCCTCCCTCTCTCACATGCAAATCCTAAAATTATAAATGCTGTATCTTTTTTTAATCATATGCAACTGTACACATGAATATGTAAATTCTAATTAATGTGCATTAGTACACCTACAAACAGAATTCTGATAATAGAGCACAAATATCAGACTATAAATGTATGAAAATTAATGAAATGAAAGGCAAATGAAATGCTTTTGTTATACTTATGATGAATGGGTGACCTTTCCAAGTTATATCCCTCCTCTTTCCTAATGATAACCATGTCATTCATGGATGGATAGATGTTTAATTAACTTGTTGTTTTTTTTCCCCCTCATGTGGATCATACTTTTATTGATAACACCAAGCTCCATATCATGTCATGGGTGCAATGGCAGTGCAGTAGTTTGCAAAGTAGCCATGAAGCAACTTTACTAACCACTTGAATCTCATGTTTCATTTACCCGTTCCGTGGGAAGTTTGCATGTTTTCCCTGTGTCGGTGCTCTGGCTTCTCCCTACAATCCAGAGACACCCATTACGTTAATTGGATGCATGAATGTAAGGTAAATAAAGCACTTAAGTGCACAGAAAAAAAAAGGTGAATATCCTTGTTGCATGATGTTGTTTGAGTGCTCAATAAGATTAGACAAATTCAATAATAAAGCCAATCCATTGCATAAGAAGGATAGATATACAACTAATCATATGATATAAGGTATTATGCAACTCATAAAGACTAAAGACATGGTCAGTGGTCAAAGTGGGTCTGAGTAAGCCTTGGATTACTCAGACTTATTACTTGAAGGTATGGTAGCTATGTGATGGAGCCTTGAACTAGCAAAACAGCATTTGCACACAGTAAACCATCCATCATTCTCATGCAAGAAGACCATTGGTAAAGTCATAATTATTTATAGGGCTAGGATTCAGTATATTTTGAGGTTCAGGGATTAGGCTATCTCTGCCACTGCTGCAGATCAAATCAGAGCTCAGTCCTCAAAATTTAAATGTATTAGCAAAGACTGAAACAAGAAATAACAGTCATGCTCTTGGTCGCTTGTAAATTAGTTGATCTAAAAAATGTCTCCCTCTCCTGTCTGTTAGCAAATTATATTCAAAATACATTTTGTATAGCATAGAATCAGTTGATATGGTCATATTCACTCTGCATTTACTCCACACTGGACCCATGTGAAACAGTCAGAGATTAAATTCAGGTTGTCACTGTTAGCAGAATGTGATGAAAGAATGAGAGAATACAAGAATAATGTCAGTGTGTCATGTCGTAGTGTGGTTTGTTTTTTATTCTCTAAAGTAAATTTTCAAAATAGGTTGTTGTCTTACGAAGATCCTTCTATAATCAGGTCAACGCACTAGTTCCTGTCCTACACTGTAACACCAGTCTATCTAAAACTGTGTGGGGTCTTACTTATGTTGAAGCTTGTTTGGTGCTACAACTATATCATGCAGAAAGCAGACATGGTTTTGACTTCCAGTAGATCAGTCAGGTATGAGATACAAAAAAAATCCCATGTTAAAATCAAACTCCTCACAGAGGTTTTGTTTCTGCTCTGGAGACAGTTAATTTTTTTGTGCACTGGGGACTATTTCATCTACATCAATCTGAACCCGTGGCTGACAAGCCAGGATACTAAATGTTTGTGGGGACAATTTTTTGTATGTGTTGTTCACTGAAAAGCAATTTTCTGGACTAATTTCCACGTATTGTATAACTGCGCTGTCAGTGAATCTAAAATTGACAGTGAACACCGTGACACACTTACTAACTGTATCAGCATACTTTTTTGATGCCAAGAAGTCACTGCTCCCTTTGGGGACTAAAGCCTTACTTGGCTTTTCATTTAATATCTCTGAACCATCAAATAGAATTAAGCCATTTCCTTTACTGTGTTTTTATTGTCCTAAGAACAAGGCAGAACAAACCAACTCAAAGTGTTATCTCGCCCTGAATATTGGTGTTGTACATTTGCTTGCTCTGTGCATGAAGACATTGGTTTCCTCAGGGGATAAGCTTGGTGATGGACAAGAACATTGCCACCAAATCATCAAAGCACCATAGCAAAGAGTGGGCGCTTTTAACATGAAGGAAGACTGTATAAAGCCTCATCAAGTGAAAATATATTCTCCCTAATCCAGCTCCAACTGGGTTAAGGAAGGCGTGCAGTCAATAGAGGGCCCTTAGAAGTGTAGTTATCCACAACTGTGAGTACGCATCCGACTGTGTTACCTCTACTGGTCTGTAGAATATTGATGAACAATGCAATTCCATTAAAGCGGTGCTAATACATTTCAAAAATATATATCCTTATTTCAATAATTGTCAGAGTACTTCTTTATTTATTTTTTAAATCATTTTTGTCTTTGGTGTGATCCTTTGATCGATTACTTACAAGCCCCAGGCTG
>VVHJ01051128.1:8222-26733 GCA_015107715.1 Tylochromis polylepis | reverse complement strand
TAACGGTAAGGGCGTTGTAACGATAGAAATAGTAATTAGTTAGATTACTAATTACTGAAAAAGTAACGCCATTACTAATAACGCCGTTATTCCCATCACTGGTCATTGTCGTGGTATTCATATCGTCTGATTTTTCTATGTAGTGTCGGTTCCCCTGTTGTAGCTGCTTTTGTGCTCTTACATGTGTCATTTTCTCTCAGGTTAACATAATGTGAGACAGTCGGCCGGCGTAATGGACGCTCAAAGAGAGAGCTAAAAAGAAATGGAGCTAAATGCGGAAGTGCCAGTCAAAGGGCAGGTTAGTTAAAAGTACAAAACATGCAAACATACTGTATTTGTATTCTTATAGTTAATGTTTTAGTTTCTTTTTTGTTTGTTTTCAATAAGAATCGCTATTGTCCGGCTGGTATTGAAAATAATTGTAATTAAAAAAAACATGTGCTTAATGACTTAAATGCTTTTCATACATCTTTTCTATACATATGGACATATACTCTATCCAACTCTCTTCTTCAGTTCTTTTCTTCTTTTTATCATTTCTATCCTTTCTATAATAAGCTGGCTCAGGCAGTTTTCAAGCATGTAAAAAACCCGAAAAAATGAATGACAGTAAGGAACTGAAATTTTAAGAAGTTTATCTTCCACCAGAATTTCTTTAGGGAGATGGTGAGGTGAGATGAACTGATAATGAATGACCCATAATGTTTCATGTTATTGCCTCTGATGGTCACATCATCTTTTAGCAACTTTATCTTCTAAAGATAAAGTTAACTATCTTTATCTTCTTCTTTGTAAAACCAGACTTGGACGTTCATTCCCTGAAATATTGTGTGTTGCTAGCAAACTTTCTTGCAACTTTCCTCAAAAAACAAACAAAACAAAACAAAACTCCTGTTGTGTCATTTAAAATCATTAGTGACAATATAAAGAGCTTAGAAAAGTCTTCTTAGTCCTGCGTTCCTATTTTTCCCACTTATTTGTCTTCATGTGCATTTTATCCTGCATAAATAATTTCTATTTTTTTCTAATTGAATTGAATGGTTACTACATGTTAATAAGTGACAAAGAGAAGACGATGGGGTTAAAGTAACTTGATTATAAGTGACTACACCTGTGTTCAGCTGCATCTAGTCAGGGTGGGGTAATGACATGTTTATTAAGCCTCTTTGATCAGTCTCAGAGTGAACACATGCAAAAATGATGCTGCAACTGATCTGTTCTGAATTATTTTTTAAATAAGTCTCAGAGTTACATCCTCTCTCAGCTGTATATGGATGGAAACTACATGTAGGAGATTCATTTCTCTGTTTCTCTGTCTCTAGGTGCCTTTTAGACCCTCAAGGTCACCTTACAGTAATACAATAAAAGTAGCAATAATGCAATATAGAAAAATAAAATTTAACATAGTGTAAATGAGAAGAAAAAAAACAAGCAAGCATGAAAAGTATAAACGCAAGTTAAAAAGCTAAGCAAGGTATAAAAGAATGAGATGGAGTCATGGTGAAGGGTATGCAATTTTGAATAGATGAGTTTTAAGACGTGATTCAAAAGTGGCGAGATCTGGTGGAAGTGCAGTCCAAAATCTTGGGGCAGAACAACTAAAGGCTCTGAGTCCCATGGTAGTCAGGCGAGCAGGTGGAACAGACAGAAGGAAGAAGAACTCTAAGAGCCATGAAACTCGTTGTGGACTCGCCACAAACAGCAGCAGCACAAACACTGGTGCAGAAACCTGGATCATGTCTGCAGAAAAGTCCTGATCAAATGAACTCACAGTAGTGTGGCTTTCTGCATGGATTACTGAGCTGCTTGAAATGCACTGCTAAATAAGGAGGAAACACACACAGATACACCCTAGAAGATGGTAACACGTTGTGAGATCAGAATGTCTTGCACTGTAGCGCACCCACATGGCAGTGTCTTTTCAGAGCATGTGACACACCCCAAGATGTCCAAATCCACTAAGCATCATTTCCTCAAGCAATGTGCAGTCTATTACAGCAATATCAACAACTGCAGCACTGAACACCATATGAGTTTCAGCATGCATGGCAGCTCCCAGAAGACAGACTCCTGTCATGATGACACGTCTACAGTCTAAAACTACATTTCTGAGAAGAGTATTCAATCAGATCGTAATTTTTCCTTAAAAACAAAATAAATGTTTGTTTGTTTTTTACTTTTTTACTTTGCTTCTTAAAATTTATTTACAGAGCTGCCTCCATAATCAACAAATTTAGGATAGTTGGCTAACATGCTGGTACCCTGAGTGACTTTCAGATGAAATGACTTTAGACTGTTCAATAAAAACTTCTGGTGAAATGCTGCCACCCGGTGGCCAAAGTTTCCATTACATTTTGCAGAGTTTTACAAAAAAAAGTATTACAAACAAACAAATTAATTAATTTTATTTAATATTTTAATTATACAACACACTTAAAATCTATAACCAAAACGATTTACATTTAAAAAAACTAAATAAAATAAAATAACGATCACAGCTGCATCAAGAGGTTTTGGTGAAGCTGTTTGAGGACTGGATTTCTGCATGACTCAGAGGCAGCTTCACAAAGTGTGCTGGCAGTGTTTCAGTCTCTATTATGAATGTCTTAAATCTAAATAAAACCCATAGTATGACAATTAAAGACACTCAATATAATGACAGCTGAAGTAAAACTGAATATTTCTAACAGCAATCACTCAGCTGGACAGAGCAAACTCAAAACTCCTGTGCCTCCATCATCTAACTACAGGAAGCTGCCAGCGGTGGGTTGCAGCTCAGGAAGAAGCTACTGTTTCTCAAAGCAGATCACATCAGTATCACGTTATCAGGCAGGAAACATACATAGATATCTCCTGTTCACGTTCAAGTGATGACAGTATGTTTGATTCTTCATGTAACACTCATGAAGCAAACAAACAGGCTGAAAAAAGAAGGATTACAGACAGCTGTGGGCAGTGGTTCCTAACTTTAAGGAGGGGGACCGGAGGTTGTTTCAATTACAGACTCCTAGGAAAGAGTACTTAGAATTCATTAAGAAAATGCAAATGCAACTTTCATCTTGTTTGTGGAATAATGGACAAGCTCCATTTTTTGTTATTTCCTGATTAAAACCAATGATGATCTGATAACTAGCATGTCACAGCTTTCACAAACACTGTACATCAGCAGCTGTCATTTCTGAAAGCCACATTTTCTAAATATCTTGATGATCAGAGCATCGTTACACTCGCAGGCAAAGCAAAGACAATAATAATCAGCTAACAGTCAACAGGCTATTCATGCTGACTATGCTAAATAAATTTGTTATTGTCAAGATGTCCTAAAAACTCCCTGAAAATCATTCAGCTGATGCAAAATGCTGCGGTAAGAGTGCTGACAGGAACTAGAAAGAGAGAGCAGATTTCTCCTATACTGGCTTCTTGTCACTGGTTTCCAGTTAAATCCAGAATCAAATTTAAAATCCTGCTCCTCACATGCAAGGTCTTGAATAATCAGGCCCCATCTTATCTTAATGACCTTGTAGTACCATATCACCCTATTAGAGCACCTCGCTCTCACACTGCAGGCTTACTTGTAGTTCCTAGAGTATTTAAAAGTACAAAGGGAGGCAGAGCCTTCAGCTGTCAGGAGTTTTTCCTTCCCACTGTCACCAAAGCGCTTGCTCATAGGGGGTCCTATGATTGCTGGTGTTTTCTGTTTTCTTTGTATTATTGTAGTGCCTTTACCTTACAATATAAGGCACCTTGAGGCAAATGTTGTTGTGATTTGGCAATAAATGAATAAAAGTTAACTGTATGATGCCAAAGCCGAGACACAATTCATGTTTCACTTTTGCCATTTTCTGGTGCAGAGACACAACAAAACCCTAAGTTTTGTTGTTCTCGATGCACTAAGAGTGCATGAACAACTACAGTGGGCTTGGCTTGTTTTTGTGCCTTCCTGGGCCATTGTTCCTTTCAACCATTCCATTGGTTTCACTGTTTTGAATCTTGAGCGCTTACTACTTTTTATCTATTTAGGTTCAAGCTGCAGTTTTAGTTTACTGAGTTTGTATTTCTAGTTAGTTCCCTTTACCTCATTCGCCTTATTCCTGCCCTGGACAACAGTTTGTTTTTCTGTGTTTTGGTTTCTGTTTTGAGCTTATTTCTTTCTTTGGATTCTCTTAGACTTAAAAAGAGACCATTTTTAAGTGGTTTTCAATAAATTTCACAGTATGTTTCACAATGACAAAATTAAAGAAGTTTAATGTTAACTTTAAGGGAGCCATCAAACATAAAAAGCTTGGTTGGCTTATGGGAGTCTGGAGGCAAGCAGGATGCAGTTGTGGCAGCGCCAACTCGACATTTGGGTTCGAGGTGATACCGGGAAACCGTCAGGCGACTGAGGAGAGGTCACACCGTGTTCAGTGAGGACTTTTGACCTCAACAGTCTTCCGCTCCAGCTTATTAATTAACCAAAACCCAGCCAAAGTTTTAATTCATTTGAAAGCCTGGCTCTTAGCCAATTAGAAAAGTCGAGGGCAGTTTTAGTTGTTATATTTTGTCCTCTTGGCTCTTACTCAGTTTCTACTGTGTCTGACTTTTTATCTGCTCAGTTCTGATAAAATAATTATTGTGAGTGATTTTAACATCCGTATAGATGCTGAAAATGGCAGCCTCAACACTGCATTTGATCGATTATTAGACTCAGTTGGCTTCTCTCATTGTTTTTTATCACTCTCTGGATCTCGTCTTGACATGTGACATAAAAACTGAACATTTAACATCATTCCCTGAAAATTGTCTTGGGTCTTACCTTTTTTTTATTTGAGGAGTTTCAGTCAAATTTTATTTTAGTGAAATTCACATTCCAATTGGCTTTTCTCGGTGTTGTTGCAACAGGATACTTAGTGTGAAGGGAAAAGACTTTGAAGTCTGTTTTAGAGCCTTTTCTGGAATTTCGGATCTCACAGAGGTGTTTTGTTTCCTTCTAATACAGTATTCCCCATCCTAAATAAAGACAAACACCTGTTTTCTTGCAAAAGGAGTACTAAAGTTTCTCGGCAGGAGATCGCTGATGTTTGAAGTGATTCTGGTGCTGCTATAACTGCTAGACCATATGTTATTAAATAGCTCATTTATCTTCTTTCTTCAGTCTGCGAGAAATTTAGCTGAAAATCTTTAAAAAGCTGATCAAGCCCATTAAAAAGTAAATAAGTAACAAAGTTCACTTTGTATCAGCTCTAAAAGACATGAAACTCCTTGTTGACTCACCACAAACAGGAGGAGCACAAAACCCGTCACAGAAACCCGATTCATGTCTGGAGAAAAGTCCTGATCCAGATCAAATGAAGACTACTGGACTGAGTCCCAGTAGCATGTCTGCTAAATGAGGAGGAGACACACACAGCCCACAGGTAACGCCTCTTTCTTCTAGTGAAATCAAACTAGTAGTGGGTCCTTTTCAGAGCAGCCAGCGTGACACGCTTGTTATCTGATCATTGCTGGTTTTTATCAGGAAATAAAAAAGTTTGATGAAGAGTGAGGCGCAGGTGCAGTACACTGTCAATTTTGATAGCAAATCAGTGTAGATCTGTGGTTTTATCGTTATCCTTTACTGCATGGGACAAGGCTAATAGATTTAATAAATTAATAAACAAGTTTCAAAGTCGTTTTGAATGTTGTCTCACCCTTTTGTACTACCAGATATCAGCCTAAAAAAATTTTTTTAAAAACCTCACCTCGCTCTCAGTTCAGCCCTGTGTGTCCCCACGCCTGTCCTCACTCCTCATAAGTCAATGTCATGACGTTACCTCTTTAAATGAAGCACTTTGACGATCCGTACACTTTACTGTAAACGCGCCAGCCACGTTGTTAGCTGCGACTGTTCAGTTGCTTTTTTACCTTTTAACCTCTTTGGCAAACTTCACCTTTTCATCGAGTTTCAAAAGTATTTCAGTGCTGCTTAATAAATAATAATAATAATAAATGAAAAACAGTGCTTGTAAACAACAAATTTTCACATGAAAACAAAAACAAAAGCAGGGAAACTGAGACTGTTTTGTCGCTTTATATCAAAATTCTTTATTATCACAAAAATCCAAACGTTAAAAAAAACAAAACAACATGAGCGTGAAGATTAAACGAGATTATTGGGTCAGAATATAAAAGTGATGCATGTCTTAGAAACTTTTATATTGAAAGTGCAAATGTGCTCCAGGAAGAGCAATAAATAATCTTATTTACGCACACACACACACACACACACACACACACACACTGGGGCTCAGGAGAGGAAAACAAAAACATAGATAGTTAATTTAAAACAAACAAACAAACAAAAAAAACAGTATCACCAGTATCACAGTTGTTCTGGTGTTACTGGTGGAGGAGGAGGAGGCTCAGCAGGTAGTGGTTTACTTAAACTTCACTGGGACGTCCAGCTGCTGGCTCCGAACCATGGGACCCCGAATAAAAGTAAAACATGGGAATTTAAAGGAATACTCCAGGTAAACTCTTCAGTGTGGAAAGAGTTCGATTTACAGGCGATACAGTGGAATCAGAGGGATGGAAAACCTTTAAAACTTTTACAGAAATATTTGCTAATTAGTAAATAAAATGTGATAAAGAGATTAGTCAATCAATTGTGTTTTTTTAATTCTGTTTTTTAGGAAAGAAGAAAAAAAATACAGCACTCAGAAGCTGCCTTCTGCTCCATCTATGACGCATTACTCTCAAGTCCATTTGAAGGTTTTTAGTGGTTTAAATTCATTTTAAAGTTGACCTTTTTCTATTAGTTGAACCTCCATATTTTTATTCTTGGACTCTATTAGAGCAGCTTTGCATGATTCACAGTTCAAAATAATCTGTTTTTTTCTTTTTCTTTTGTTAAATCAGATACTGGGCTGCTTTTCTTCCTTTAAGCCAACTCTCTTCCTATTGGCTGCCCCTCCCAAACAGTTTTTACCACAGGTAGGTGGAGCTACTTTGCTCACAGATGACCATATTAAGGATATCCACTCTGTATGACATCACACAGAGCCAAGAATAGAAAAATCTGAAAAAAGGTCCACTTTAAGAGTCTCTGAGCAGCCACCAAGTGGTCCCACACTCCACTGGAGGAGGTCTGATCCCAGTCAAACAGGCGTATAGACTAATTAGTGACCCCCTGGCAACCACTGATCACTAGAGGAACATGAGTATTCCCTGACCGGTTGTCAACAGGTTGCTGGAGGTGAAACCAGTCACAAAGACGTACAAAGGGTTGCACCAAAAACCTCTTTGCAGTTGTTTGGCTGCAAGCAGGTTGCCACAGTCGCCCATAGGTTAGCATATTCCATGCAAACTATGGGCAACCACGGCAATATGCGAGCAACCTAAGAAATCCGGATGAAGTTTTTAGTGCAGCACCTTCTTTGAGATTGATTCTACCAAGTGGCTAGCAGCAACCACTCACCAATCAGTTGGGGAACACTCATTTTTCCCTAGCAACCAGAGACAAACATTTGGATGTACCTTTGGAGTCTGCTGAACATGGAACCCGGCTGTAATTAAACAACTCTGGGTCTTTTTTACAGAAAAACCTAGAGTATGACTTAATTACTGGTCTTCATTAGTTGAACTAATTATCTCAAACCTGCAAGGAACTCTTAACTATTCAAAATATATGTGCAAATAAAGTTAAATTAATAAACCGGGGAAAAAAATGGTCCTGGAGGTAACTGGGGCCAAATCTGAAGTTATAAAATATAAAAATAATTTGTTCATCCTCACAGCACTTCTCAGGCGGTCCCCAACTTCAGTTTATCCCAACAGTAAAGATGTGTAAAGTTTTAATAAAAGTATATATGAATATTAAGCCTGAAGGTAAGAATACTATCTGTTGTAGAATCTGTAAAACTGCTCAAAATAATTAGAAAATCTGTATGAATCAAATGCAGAACTTTCTTTTCCTTTTTTAAGATTTTTTTTCAAACATGGATTTATCAAAATGTCTACTCTTTCTTTCCACTGCTGTTTGGAGTCAGCGCGGTGTCGGCGTTTTCAGGTGTGACAGGATAACTTACAGAGGAATGAAAACCTTTCCCAGCCACCTTACAGGCTCTGACAGTTGAGTAAGCCTTTAACAAATGCAAAGTTTTTCTGTGGTTTTGGGGCTGAATAATGTGCTTCCTTGAAGTTTTGAAGACTATTTGATGTGGCATTACCCTGTGTGTGCACAGGATGAATGAGCAACCAAAATTGTTTGTTTAAAAGCTTCCAGAATAAAAGACTTCAGTCAAAATGAGTTTGTGATAAGTTTGTACCATTTATATGGAGGAAGGATTCAGTTTCTTTGTTTGTGTCTGTTCTGATTAGTGTATTTGCTGATGATCACTGAGGGGATCTGTAGCTAATTGGCTTGTTCATACTCTGCTCTTCTTCTGATTATTGAGGCCACCTGAGAGTTTTTTTTTCCAGGAATTATAGCACGGTGCAGGCTCCAGAGCGAGGTCCTCTGGATCCAGACTGCTGCGGGGCTCCACCTTGGTGAGTCACAGCACTGATGGCAGCAGCCGGGGATGGAGGTTGTCCCTGGACAGCTTGGTCTCCACCGGCAAGGCCCTCCACTGGGGTTTGATCCCTGTGGTTTGTCTGCTTCGGCCTGGAGGACGAAAGTCGTCTAAAGAGCGAGAGCTGAGAGGGCAAAGAAGAGATAATTAACTCTAATTGCCTTTCTGTTTGTCACATGTAAAGTAGGTTAAGGATTATGCAAAGACTAAAGAATTTAAATGTCTAAATTACGACTGAAACTAAACTACGTTTTAGTCAAAAGACTGCAAATAAAACTCAATCAAAATCTGCTGTCAAAGTTAACACTGGTCAACCTTTTTTTTTTTTAAATCTAATTTTGTGCACTGGGATTCAGATCTCTAATCTGGGGTTTTCACACCATTTTCACCTGCATGTCCGTCCAGTTTTCACATTTAGTCATGGCAGCCTGATTTCTTGTCGTTTCTTTTCTTGTGCGTTTACTTTCTCCTGTAATCTTTAAAACTATACAGTCAAACACAGGAGGAGATTAAATTCATACCAGTACAGGTACAATTTGCTCTAATGTATGCTCTAAGGCTAATTATTGGACCTTAAGGTAATGCTAGGGAACTTTTCAAGGGCTAGAAAGATACATATGTTTTATGTTCCCAGCCAGTAAACATTCATATTTGTGCAGTATCTTCTAGGTTTCAATGTCAGGAGCCAGTTTAAGGACTTTCTCCTCACAACAACATGGTTTTGAGTCTGAACCCATCTAGAACCTTTGTTGTCGTGCACTGTGTGGATTTTTTCTGGCTTTCTCCCACAGTCCTTAGTGCTATGAAAGGGTGTGTTTTTATACAGTTACACAAAGGTAATAATTGTTGCTTGACATTTAAGCTATGAATGTTAAAAACAAGTTAAAAAAAAAAAGCAGCACCATAGAGGTTATTCCAGAGTGAGGAGTGTTGTGCCTGTACAGGCAGAATAAAGTGTGTTCACAGTTGTTGTACCTTTGTGTTGGAGGCCGGCTGGCTTTTGGAGTTCCCACCTCCCTCCCCGTTGGCTGATGTGGTGCATTCATCTGTCTTTTCTTCTTTAATGTCGGGCTGCTCACTGATTTCAGCTGCTGGTGATACCGGACATTATTGTTATCTGTCTTGTCTTTTTCGTTTCTTTTTAACCGTCTTCACTTAGATTTTTCATCAAACATGCAGCTAACTATGGATAAAATCAGTCACCTTTCTGCTGTCCATCAGGCACAGGCTCTTCTTTCACCTCTTTGGGCTTCAGTGAAGATCACATTTCACATGTTAGTGCAGTCTTAATCAGAAATAACAAACAAAAACAAAAGATGCCCCATAATCAATTTAGTGCTACTTATTTACAGAACTCTGGGTCTCTTCTACTGGTTTTTCTGTCGAGGACAATAATGTGTCATTCTCCTCCTCGTCTTCCTCCACCTCGTCATCATCATCATCAACCTTATCGTCCTCCTCCTCCTCTTCTTTTTCTTCGTCTTCTTCACCTTTGGTCCATGTCTCAGCAAACTCTTTTGTCAAATCCTGCAAAAACAGGAGCATTAAGGACATAAAAAATATTTAGTCATAAGCAGTTTTAGGTCTCGGCCACATAGGCCTAGAGACCTGTCGATGACCCCCTCACAACCTCTGGTTGCTACGGAGAAGTCAGTATCAAAGAGAGCGCTGCCATGAAAACATTGTTGTCATTGTTTTAGTCGACAGCAGATCACCCGGAGATTGCAAGGAAGACACTAAAGAAGACAATAAAATTGTCTGCAAACACTCACCAACTATTTTGCTAAGTGGTAGTGAAACTGCCAAGTGTGTGACACAAACCAGAAATGGAGACCATTCACCTTCAAAGGAAAAAAGTTGTGCTTTACCATGGCAACGGTCTCTCTATCTGGTTTATGTAATACCTTTTTACAGTTTTACTATTGCTTGGGGACTGGTTTGCAAGTGTTTGTACACAACTTGGCATCTTCCATGGACATTACAGGTGATCACCACACCTCATTTGTGACAAAAGCAATCACAAGGTTTTCGATGCAACACAGAGTTGCCAGCAACCTCCAGATACCACTCACCAACTAGTCGTGGAATTCACCTTTTTTTTTTCCCCACAACCTGTGACCTAGAGTGGGTATCTGACCAGTCTCTTGGTCTGTGTGACTGAGGCCTGATTCCAATGACAACAAGACAAAGGCATGAGTTTATTTAGTAAAGTAAAGAACAAGATAAATAGGTACTTTCTACTTTGGTGCTAATGTTTTTACTATACAGAATAAAACATAAGCTCTGCCAGCTGAATTAACTGACAAGCAAGGAATGACTGGAAAAGACTATAGTGACGCTAGGATTAGAAATACTACACTACACTACAACAGCATCATTGCTAGATGAAAACAAGCCAAACCTTATCCTGAACACACCAAACAGACACTGAAACAGAGGAACAGATTTTCCTCGGATCATCAGCTTCTTGAAATATGCTGGACACAAAGCACCAGTCTGGCAGCTTATCCAAGTGAGTTTGTCAGTGTCCACTGTGATACTTTTTGACAGTTGAGGCTGAAAAAGGCAGATTTTCGTATAATTCAGTTAAATATTTGCACCACAAAGTCAAATGTTTCCTCTTCATTAGCTCAGCTTTTGGTCTCGACCTCATCCTGAAGAAAAAAGAAAAATCTACCTCTTAATAGGTGGGCTGTTGTGCCCTGGAGAGTCATGGCAGCTGTAGTTTTCAATTTTTGTCTATTTATACTGCTTGAATCCTCCAAGAAATTAGAAAAAAAAAAAGTAGTGAGAGATTCAATAAAAATGTGCACAATCTCTGGGTGAAATATTTGATGTGTATTCGAAGTATTTGACTGACTTTATTCTAAACTAATTTTATTTATTTATTTATTTATTATCTTTCAAAGAACATACTATAAAACTCTCCCACTAACCTGCTGATAAGGTAGTATTATCTGCATAATGATTGTCCTTAACCTAACTTGCATGTAATGAACATGGTGTGTGCCACAAGGAACCTGTTTAGAACCCCTACTATTTCCAGCAAAATCTTATAAAATGTGCTTCAGTAGAAACACGTCCTTTAAAAAAAAAAAAAAAACCCTCAAAGGCAATCTCTTTTAAATAACACCTAAAATTATTAAAAGTATATCTTATTATCAATTAAGGTTCACGATACCATCCTATTTATCAGTTGTGTCAGCTGGAGAGTTGTGTAGTGCCTCAAAAACAACAGGAAGAGAAAGAAAAAAGCCACATGATTCACTGTAGTCTTTTCCAGGCATTATATAACAGGGCAAGACATACCGATACAATAAATATCACAGTCTAACGGTTGAAATTCATTGAATTTTGCCTTTTTTCCATTGAGGAGGTTTTTTGAGAGGTTTGTTTTTTTGTTTTTTGAAATTTCTCAGAAGAAACTTACATTTGCAAAAATGAAAGATTTTGGCATGCAATCAAGTATGAAATGGAAGCACAAGCAGATGTCAGCCTGGTCTTAATAACTAATGTAATCTTGTTTAACAGTGACTTTACAGAAACAAACGTGACTATTAAGTAACATTAAGAACTACATTAACAAATGCTGTATGTCCTAATACAAAATAAAACCAGGAAAAAAAAAACCCACCCAAAATGTAATGCAACACAAATATTTATTATAAACACAAATTAATAGAAACAGCAACATAAATAATTAAAGATAAAATCTTTAAATCTGAGCAAGACAAAGATTAAGGCTGAATATTTGGGTACTCTACTAGTTATATTATTGGAAAAAATCAGAGAATTCTGGTTGCAAGAGCCATGTATAACTGAGCAGAAGCAGAAGCAAAAAGACAAAGCATTTAAATCAATACTTAAGACAAACATTAGTAAGCATTGCTGTAAAGCAAAAGGCTGGATGGAAATCCAAAAGCAGCGCAAAACAACACAACATTATGATAGAAAGGGTTCAGAAAGCTATAAAGAAACACATTCATGATATCAAAAAAGATGGTGTGGTTAACATGCAAGAGGGAAAGGCACAGTGCGTGCAAATGGTCCAGCTGTTTCAGAATGAAGACATAAGATTCAGCTAAACACAAAGAAGCTTTTGTGTATTCCAGAGGTGGCAAAAGTACAAACATTCTGTACAAGTAGAAGTACAGATACTAGTGTTGAAAAATACTCAAGTAAAAGTTTAAGTACTGATTCAACTTCTTTACTCAAGTAAAAATGAAAAAGTCCTGGCTCTGAAATGTATTCAAGTTAGAAAGTGGAGGATGTTTCTACCAGCAATTTTTTGTGCAAAGCTAACTGAAACTTATGCTATATTAATGTAATAATACATAATAAATATATAATAAATATATTAATAAATGAGAATGCAAACTTTACTTCAGCTTAAATTTTAATTCTAATAAATGCATTCAGCTCAAATCACTTAAGTAGAAAATGAGCAGAGAAAAAGAAGGAAAAAAATAGCGCTATTTTCTGTTGCCTCCGTTGTAGAGGATGACTTTGCCTCTAAACAGAAAATGAGTACGCTCAGGGGTTAAAATGGGATTCAGTAGGTGGTGGAACCCTAAAATAGGTTGTATTGGCTCAGCGTGGGGAAAAGAATCCCAATTTCTATTGTGGGCTCCAGTAGATTTCCTGAGTGAACAGGCTTTGATCAGCTGATCTGGGCTACTGCTCTGAGGTTTACTGCTCTCTGTGGATTTACACAACTGAATTCAACAAATGTAAGTAGGTGTTTTATGAGTTGCCCTGCTGTCCTCTATACTGACAATACACTGTTTATGCTGTTTCTATACTAAACAACATGAAGGTGGAATTCAGTGAATGAATCTAAACATCATCAGCTTAACTTCAAATTCATAAGCATCTTCAGCAGCATGCTTCACAATATGAAACAAAACAAAACATAATGCCGCATGCACAGACCCAATATCTGATTTAAAAACATGAGCTTTATATTTCCAGTTTATCAAATACCACTGAGCAGCCCATACCTATAAATATAACCTCTCTTCGACCTCTCCTGTCCAGTCTTTCTTATCTTTCTCCATCGTTTAGCGAAGTTAGCTCTTTCTTTTCTCTCCCTGCGAAATACAGTGGCTCGACCTTTAGCTAACAACACACTGTGCGACAAACTGTAGACACAAACAGTTTGTGTTTGCTGATGTTTATTGGTAGAAATGCTGCATTTAAAATGAACCCTCTTTTGTAGTATTATCTAGACGCTGAAATAATGCAACCGCAACGCATGGACACCTGCACTCGTCCTGGTGTTGCTCAAAAAAACCCACCGGCTCCACTAATCCCTGACTATGGCGCATGCTCTGGTGATAACGAATAGGATTTCCTCTGATGCGTTACTGTTTAGCCTCAAATTGGTTTGATGTTTGAAGGTGCACAGCGATGTTTTGAAAATGTAAGGAGTAGAAAGTACAGATATTTGTTTAAAAATGTAGGGAGTAAAGGTAAATAATTGTCCGAAAAAACCCCTACTTGAGTAAAGTATAGATACCTGAAAATTCTACTTAAGTAGAGTAACAAAGTATTTGCACTTCATTACTTCCCACCTTTGGTAAAATGTGGACTGTACACGTGTTTCCGTTATAATTTGTGAAGTTTTGGGAAATGCAAAAGATACATGATAAACACATGGAAATTTGCGTAGAACATGAAAGCTCAGATAGTGTCCAGGTTTAAAAAGAAAAACAACAATAACTTACTAGAAAAAAAAATAAGGTCGATGAAAAGTTAAATACTGGAAAACAAAAATAATTGTGTGAAAGCCATATCTGTTGTCAGTGCTTTTCCATTTAACTACTGACTACAAGGCAATCTTCACCAAAATATTGAATGCCATCATTATTTTACTAGCATTAGCATGGATACTTTTTAGCTTTTTAGCTACCTACCTTGTGTTCAGTCACATCCATGTGAACTCACTGCATGTCGTGCATTTCGAAAGAGTCAATATTACTGCTAATTCACTAATGTAAACTATGTGATATTGACTTTAAATGGTTAATGTTTCATACATTTATAAATATCTATTACTGGACATTTTAAGGATATTGTCTGGCTCGACTGTCTGGCTAATCAACTTTGTCTTCCCTTCTCTTACATAAATGTATTTTGGTGATTTTCTTTGCAGATGACAAAACTTTATATAAAAATAAATGCAATTTATTCTCCTGCCATTGTTTTACTTATGTTAATTAATTAACTGAGTAATCTCCTCCTACAAAACTGGATAGACTGTAGTTTTAACCATTTATAAAGAAAAAAGTAATGTTGCCTGTACCAAGCTTTTCTAGTATGTCCTTTTTATAACAATAAAGTTGTTTTTAGGGTTTTTTTTCTTTTTTTTCATTTTTTTAGACTTTTCATGCCCATTTCCTGTTATTCAATAAATCAATAGACACATTGATTGATAACAGGGCTCTTATTATTTCAGATTGAGGTATTGAGGTAAAACATCATCCCAGAACTCCTCTGACTCGCCTGCCGCCTGACCTTTGACCCCTGAGCTTAGTTTGCTTCTAGTTGCTGATTTAGCACTTTGTCTTTTCACGTCAGCAGACCTTTTCTTTTTGACAACCTTCTCCTCTTCCTCCTCTTCCTCTTCTTCCTGTTCTTCTTCTTCCTCACTCTGCTCATCCTCATCTTCTTCTTCAGCCTCTTCATCTTCCTTTTCCTCACTTTGTTCCTCCTCCTCTTCTTCTTCCTCTTCCTCATTTTCACTCTCTTCCTCCTCACTACTCTCTTCTACTTCTTCTTCTTCAGCACTACCCTTTTTTTCCTCCTCTTCTTCATCTTCTCCTTCTTCGGTCTCACGCTCTTCCTCACTTTCTTCTCTCTCTGAAGACTTCACAGACTCACTTTCAACCTCCTCTTCTTCACCCTCACTCTCCAAACTCCCTTCTTCTTCCTCGTCCCCTTCTTCCAAGTCACTTTCAGTGTCTCCACGTTTGCTCTCCGTTTCGTGACTTGACCCTTCCTCACTTTCCTCTTCCTCCGCCTCCTCTTCTACATCCCCTCCTTTGCTGTCTTTCTCTTCAATCTCTGCTTCGCTTTCACTTTCTGTTACTCCACTCTTTTCCTCCTCCTCTTCTTCATCTTCTACCACAGCATTGCTCTCATCCTCCTCCTCATCGACATCACTGTCTGACTTCTCTCCAGATTGAAGAGTGTCACTCTCTTTTTCATCCTCTGCGTTCTCTGCCACTTTCTTAATAATGTGACTAACATCCTCCTCTTCCTCGCTTACTTTTGCATCTGTCTGCCCTTCTTCCTCTTCACCCTCTTCCTCATTATCCTCCTCTTCCTCTTTGATTGCTGCAGAGTCCATCTGCTCTTCACTGTGATGCGAGATTGTCCTCATTTCAGGACTTCCAGATGCGGGTGTGATGTTGATGCTGACAGCAGATTTGTGGCTAAAACCGGCTGCGTAAGATTCAGATTCCTCACTCATTGATTTAGTCACACTCTCTTTAAGTACAGCGTGGCTGTTCTCAGAAAGGGATGTGGAGCTTAAACGTCTTCCAGCTTGGATCAAAGCTGCTCCTGTGGCGAGCGAAGCAGCTCCAGCAAGCAGGCTGAGATCTGATGACTTTTTCTGACCCTCTGACCCTTTTTTGGTTTGAGCCTCTTTCATGTTTTTTTCATTCTTGTTTTTCTTAGACAAATCTGTTTTCTTCTCTTTAGATTTGAGGGGTTTTTTCACCTCAGAAACCTGCTGAGAGCTCTCCATGCTCTCTTCATCCAAAGTGTCACTCAGGTGAAAGCTTGCCGAGTCTGTATGGCCGAGCTTACCTGGCGAACTGATTCCTGTGGGTTTGCCTTTAACCCTCACAGGCTTAGACTCCACTTTCTCAACTTTAGCAGATTTAGAGTTGAAATCTAATCTTTTCGTCATAGTTTCTGGACTTTGTTTTGAGTCTGCTGCCAGCTTCCTGCCAACCACTATCACCTCGCTTTTACTCTGAACTTGCTTTCGTCGCTCTTTGGATGCTGCCTTACTTATGTCCCCGATGCTTGTAGGTTTGTTTTTACTGGGCCTCTCCTGCAGCTCCTCTACAGCCATGATCAGGTTATCCTTGTTCTGGTTGCTTTTCTTTTGTCTCTGGAGGCTTTGCTGCCCCTGAGTACGAGTGCTACGATTCCTCAGGAACTCAGTGGGTAACGCCCGGCGGGGAGTGGCAGCCTCGCTCTTACAAGACAGCGAAGTGGAAGAGAAACTGCTCTGCTTTGAGAGCTTTCTCTGCTTTCTTTGACTCTGTTCTTTTATAGCCTTACCATTCTTACCCTTCCTCTATCCTCGGTGCAAGAAAGCAAGAAAAGGATGGAAAAAAGAGGCATGCATTAGAGAGGAAGAGACATGCAGAAACATCAGAAGACACAGCACACAAAGCAAGAGTTTGAGTTACCTTTTGAACTGGAGACAGAGTGAGTGTTTTATCACTGGGGTCCATCTTCATCACATGAGTCTGTCAGGAAGGAGCAGAGATCAAATCAGCAGCAAAATGTTATATTTGTCTTTTATTTCTGTCAGAAGAGCAACATTTAAGATGAACTCATTGATCTCTTACCATGTTGAGGAAGTCTGTGGTTTCTCCAAGGCCTCTCACGCTGTCAGTGTCTGTCAGGTTTTCCACAACGCCGTCTGTCTCCCCACCTGCCAGCTCTGAAAACAGGACAGCATCATCTTCAGCAGCAGCTTTCCAGATTCAGGTAATATCACATGGTGACAAAGAAGAAAACATAAGTAAGACTTTTAAGAAAATCAATATTTTGAGAATGTGACCTCTTTATTTACAGATTTAAAATCTGCAGAAAACCCTGAGATCAAGAGAAACTCGTTTACCTTTCAGGGAAAGGGCATGAATGGCATGAATGCCAATTGTCATATGTCAAAAATACAGAGCTCACATCCTCATTTTTCCTAACTTCATCTTAGTGCTTCTGGGTCTTAGAAACATATACCATACAGGTGCGTGTTTTCATACAAATGATAAGGGATCTTGAGGAAGCCAAGGGGATATGATTTATCAGAGATGTAACTCAAAGAGACAAAAAAACCCCCAAAAAACCCAAATTCTAACAAAAATACTAATAACACTGGCCAAAACTTTGATGTAACAGGAAGAGGAGGAGGCAATGGCGGTGGAGGTGAAGCAGGTACCCTGGTGGATTGACCCCTCGTTCCTGTGTTGGTGAGTGCCATTGAGCACCTTTCCGTGGGTCAGCTCAGGCGGGGGCAGTCGTGGTGGTATGGTCTGGCTGGAGACTGGCAGTGGCGGGAGGAGGTAACCCGGTGTCATGGCAGGCAGCGTGCGGAACATGGTGCCAAACTGGTCTGGAGATCGCTCCTGAATCAGAGGGTTTAGCCCATGAGTGTTATTAGCCCATGAACTTCTTTAGAAATGAACTACTATCTGCAGACCAACTATAGAAAGTGTTTTTATTAAATGAGTCACGCTCATTGTCCTCACACCCACCCTCTCCCTCCTGCGAACCCGGGCTGAGAGGCTCCTCTGCAGCGTGGATGAGTCAGCCGTGTCACCCAGCAGCTCCACGTACGGTTTCTCCAGGAAATCTTCCGTCACATCGTCGTCCTCCAGCGTGACCTCACCGGCGCCCCGGGCCCTCGGCCGAGCCAGCACCACCATGTGACATCCGCCGCAGGTAGCCTGGACACGTTAGGAACCAAATCAGTATTTCTGTTGTCGGTAATAGTGAAATTTAAAATACGTGGAAACAGTGCATGCATGAAAGTCACACAGAAATGCATAAAAATAAAAAATATATATGAATATAAATAAACAAATGCTTTTACAATACAAAAAGAATTTTACATTTTATATATTCAATTCAATTCAATTTTATTTATATAGCGCCAAATCACAACAATAGTTGCCTCAAGGCGCTTAATATTTGTACAGTAGATCGTACAATAATAGATACAGAGAAAACCCAAC
>VVHJ01051127.1:4822-22872 GCA_015107715.1 Tylochromis polylepis | reverse complement strand
TGTGTGTGTCTGTGTGTGAGAGAAAGTAAAGAGAGAAAGAAGCAGACCTAGGTGAATCAGAGAGCTGGTCTTCACGTTACATGTTTCATTTTCTCACCCTGTGATCTTCCTCTTCTCTTGTTCAAACTCTTCCACATCATGAATGATGATGACTTCATTTTAGGGCCACTCTCCATGCACCTCCAGGATATTTCAATTTCACTGACTTTTGGGATTGGACCTGCTTCTGTATGTGGATCAGTTTCCACCAATAAACAATGCTCAGTTACTCTAAAAATGATCAACCAGCTCCTCCACCCGTCCCTGCCAGCTAAATATCACAAAAGCCTGAGTCAGGTGAACTGAGGATGACTTGGATTTTCTAGTTTTCTTTCTGTAAAAGGACAGCACATTAACAAAGCAGAGCCAAGTAAAAAAAAAGCAGCAGCACAGAGCTATGGCCCCATTCAGTAAAGTAGCCATCCCTGTGTTTGCTTATTCAACTGTAAGACTTAAAATGGGTCAAACATTATCTGATACATAAAAGTGGCCATTAAGAGAACCAACTGCACACTGAACAACAGAGTCACTTGTGTTTATACAATGTTATGAAGGTGAAGTGTTGGACCAAGTAATTCTTAAACCTCAACAAAAATGTTTTAATCCTGAGACTGAGCAGCGGTTATTAAATGAACTGCTTGAGTCTAATTTCCCACTTGATCCATGTTGTGTTTCTGACTCAAGTAAATAGAAAACAAGAACTGGGCTGAGAGCAAGGACAACAAATCATCTCAGCCCTAATACAGTCAAAAAATAGTGATGCAAAATTGATTCATTATTTGAATAAATAAACCTTTGATTTGACATATTTCTGTTGTATTTTACTCAAAATTATTGAATTATTAAATTCATGTTTATCGATGACAAAGAGGACAAAGACATTTCTTTGTGTTTAATCCTTTGCTAAAATGGCCGACTGTGGAAATCGTAATTAACGATTACAACCTGATACAAAAAAACTAAGGCTAATTTCCCCTTTAATGAAAACTGCAGAGGGATAGAAATCACAAGTTTAAATGTTCAATTGTAAAGTTGCATTACAACGTTAGCCATTTTTTATTTCAGTATGTTAAACTTTGCTAATTCATTGTAAAACACCACATGGAGGGTAGATTAACTCCTCATTTTCTGTCCTTGTCAATTACAGAACCAGAGACAGTAAACTTGAAAAAAAAAACTGCCCTGCAATTCAGGATATCCATCATTACGGATAGATTGTCTCACATGCCTCTGAGACAATCCAGCACATAAGAGCAGGGTGCAAGATGCTAGCAAGCAAGGCATGCATAGAATATCATAACCAAGTGGCTGCCATAGTACACAGGAACATCTGTGAGAGTATGATCTTAAAGTCCTGAGGTCAAACTGGGATATGCCCCTCAAGGTGGCTGAGAATGACCAAGCTAAAATCCTGCAGGATTTCTATTTACAGACGGACAAACTGGACATGGCAGTGGTGTGCAAGCAGGGGAAGACAGCCATAGTGATAGCTGTAGCTGTGCCAAGTGATAGGAACATCAGGAAGACAGAACATGAGAAGCTTGAGAAATAGCAAGAAAAATCCCCAACACTTTTCAGTATTTACAAACAGAGATTTGTGATGGTCTCTGCAACATTCCATGGAGTTCTGGGGTGGTGCCTCTTCTGGATTTGGAGACTGGGGTGATGGTTCCCCTGTTTAAGAAGGGGAACCGGAGAAAGTGCTCGAAGTATAGGCGATCACACTCCCCAGGAAAGTCTATACCAGAGGAATGGGGAGGAGAGTCAGTCAGTCACTTGGATTTAGGAGGGACAATGGTTGGGAAACACTGGACCAGTTGTTCATCCTCTCTAGAAAAATTCAAGGGTGCGTGTGAGTTTGACCAACCAGTCTACATTTAATTTGATTTGTTGACCAGGTACCTTGGGGTATCCTGTGGAGGGTGCTTCAGGAGTATGTGATGTCTGGCCGATTGTTACAGCCCATTCAGTCCCTGTACAACAGTAGCCAGAGCTTGGCTAATATCACTGGCAGTAAGTCAGGCTAGTTTCCAGTGGATGTTGGACTCTGCCAGGGCTTGTTACCGATTCTGTCCATAGTTTGGTGAGAATATGGTTCTCAGCCGGAAAAGGGTGGAGGCCCACTGTGGGACAGGGATGAGTTACTGCCCCAAGTGGAGGAGTTCAAGTATCTCTGGGTTTTGATCACAAATGAGGGAAGAGAGGAAAGCGTGATTGACAGACAGACTGGGGACACAGTGGATGGATATCATTTCAACTCATCAGCATTCATACAGACACTCAAAGATCACCCACACATATGGATATAGCTATGAAGGCATACACATGCTCCTCCACCCACACACTGGATGAGCGATGGCACTCCATCTGGTCCTCATACTGCTATGTGTCATAGTAATCACAGGGGAATGACACGGACACAGAGGGATGAAATAAAAATGAAGAAAAAAAGACAGAAGATGACACAGATCAAGGTGTGATGGCAGGAATATCTTTGTGTGAGGAATTTTCTCATCCTGCCCAGAGCTATTTTTTTAAATCTCTCCCAGCTTGCTCCACACAGCAGGTGCACAATCATGCTCACAGTTTTTCCATTTCTTTCTCCTTCCTTTGTTTTTTTTTGTGTGTGCCCTTGTTCTATCATTTCTTTACTGCTGACCTCCCTATTTTTAACCATGCTCTCGGATTATTTGTCCTTGCTGCAAAGCGACAGAATGGACACTTCCAAAGCTTTTTTCCCTGTCTGTCGCGCTCCACTGTGCTGAAAAATAGAAAGAAACAGACATCAGAATCACTCTGTCCTCTTATCGTTTGGCTCCTTTTGAAGGTCTAGCAATATGAGGTGTTTTCATAGAGGCTGTAATGATGAGTGAGTGCTTTAGCTCCTCTACCTATTCTGTCAAAATGGAGACAAAGAGGTTAAAAAAAACAACAAAAAAACACATGTGCAATGGCACCAGTCATTGTGTAACCTTTATTTGCCCCTACAATAGAAGTGTGGATTACAGATGGGGACATTTTTCACAGTGCATGAGCACACAACCCAAACACACATGCAAACTGGGTTTGCGCTCTGTAGGAGAGCTGCTGGTCCAATACATCCAGCTGAGGAAGTCACCCCACCACCATATGTCACCCACACACCCAATCCCCAATCCTCATTAGTCACCCAGCCTCTCTCTTCCTCAGCCATGAGGTCCTCTAAACCAAACCGTCCTCACCCCTCATTCGCCAGCCCATCCATCTCATCTCTTGCTCTCTGCTTTGCAAAACTATTCCCATTCACTACAGGGGTGACATCATCGCCACGCAACCTGACACTGCACTGCAGCACGGCTACTCCCTGAATAAGTAACCCAAGAGGCCGACTGTCTACAGCACTGACACCCAAAACTGAAGTTGACCTATGACTCAAATTCCAGTTCATTCATTGTTGGTGGACAGAAGAGCAGAAAAACACTGTCTGGCTCAAGATTCTGACTTTATTTATTTAATTTATTACAATCAGAAAGGTTCAAAGGTCATAGATCATAAGTAATGCAAATGAATGATCGGAAATCAGTCTGTTATAAATTACTACATATGTCCCAATAATTCCATTTTTTTTATTAGAAGTAATGTGGATATTTTTTTATGTAATCACCAGAAGATTTCATTCACATCCATCAACAATTGTACAAAAAAGATAAAAAGTAAATTAATTTTTACCAGGACAAAGAATGCAATAGCAGGATGCATATAGTTATTTTATATCTTCTGACACAACAACACTGAATGCATAGATAAAAACAAATAATGTTGAAAAGCTGCGACAAAGTAGCACAAACCCATATCCTGACTCAGCTCTGCTGCTGCTAATACCGGCTCTCTCACTGTCCACTGCCCATACACGAATAACAAGACAAAACAGGAACTTCACTTTGGGGCTTTATGGCTTACCACATGTGTTTGTGCAACAGAATCAGATATTACAGTTTTTACGTCTTTTAGTCAGCTGGCCTGTGTGCAATTGACCTGTAACCTGCAGAGCACTTTGCCGTATGAGAAAGCCTGGAGAAAGAGAGACGCTACCAGCCGTGACCCAGGATGTGGAAGGTAATTCAGTCTGAAATCAACCTGTCAGCACTTACTTCTAACAAGGTTTACTGGAGATAAAGTTAAGCCTTACTGTCTACAGTCTTTCCCAAGATGAATGGTATTCACTCTGTATGACATATTGCACAGTGATGTTAGTCTTTTCAGTTGTCAGTCAAAGACATCATAGCATCAGTGGTGACACTCATTGAACTTTCTCTGAACTGACTAAACTGGACTGTAGCAAATCATCTCAGCCATTTTATTTACAGTCTTTGTCCACAGTGTGTTTTAGTTTATTGTACATGTACCGTAGGTGCATGTTTTATGCTGGCACTTCTGTGAGCCAGAAGCATCTCTGTAGGTGTGTGATGATATGTGCTTAAGTTGCCACTGTTCCAAGGTGTTTGGTGAGTTTGTTACAAAGCTCTGAGGTCCAAAACACAACATTTCAGAGAGTTTTTAGATGTGAATCTAAAAACCAAATCCAAGTTCGTGGTTCTTGGTCAGAAAAGGGTTGATTGCTTATTTTTGGTGAGAGACAAGTTGCTGCTTCAAATGGAGAATTTCAAGTATTTTGGTGTCTTCCTTATGAGTAAGGGAGAAACTCAGCCAGTAGAGTGACCTCAGCTCTATTTTTGTTGAAAATCCAAAGTCTTTGATGCTACAGTGGCCTTCTACTCCCCCGTATGAACAGTGAGCAACACCAGCTTACTATACAACAGTCCACCAATCACTAGTGTCAGCAAAAGCCAGGCTTCAACTCCTCATAAGGATAGCTAGATATAACTTTACCATAATAGGAGGTAAACTAATGGTAGATAACATTAGCCAGAAACTACTAAGACTGCTCCACCATTTTTCTCCTCCCTGCCCATGACCTGAAATCAGCTGAACAACTTTCGCAATGCAAATACCGTCATATTTGTAGGTGTAACTTGTTAATACAGTGGTGTTACATTTTTGCATTACAGAAAAATGTAATGTGATTACAGTAACATGTGACTGCTCAACACTGGTCTTTGCAGCCCTCTCTAAATGCAAATACGGTGACTTGTGATTTAACTATAGCCACTATTAACTAGTTTATAGTTTACTTAGACTGGTAACCGTCCAGGGTGTATCTTGCCTCTCACCCTAAAATGGATGGCTTGATGGATGGATTAGTGATGTGTAAAAACACTCAATAAACTGATCTGTAAGCCCTGTTACTTTGTGGGTATGGAGCATGACTCTCTGACAGAGTCTTCAAAAAGGAAGATGCTGTCTAAAGTCCAGGTCGATATTGGACAGTCCTTCACGCATCTCATGTTGGACAGCTACAGGAGAACGCTCGGCAAAAGACTCTTTCAACCACAGTGCATCATAGGAAATCACAGGAAATCATTCCTATCTGTGGCCATCAAACTTTACAACTCCTGCTTTTGAAACCTGGACTATTTTCACTTGTAATATCTTGCCTATATTGTAGATAGCATTGTTTCAACTTCATATTAACATTTCATTCAATCTGTGACTTTGCCTTACTTATTTTAACTTATTTTTTATACAGAGTTTACATTTTCTGTCTTTCATATTTATATTTTAAGTGAGCATTTTTCCCCTGGGATTAATAAAGCATTCTGATTGTCAGGTGCCTGGTTTTCTCTGTGCCCACTCAAAACAACAAGGGGACAATAGGTACATCAAGGCAACATGACACACAAATGAAGGAACTGATGGTTGATGGAGCAAGCACACTCACATTCTCCTTGAACCCCCCCCCACCACCACCACCTCCCAGCTGCCACAGACGGTGCGTTTGGAAAAGGTTCAGCAGTTTAATTCAGCGAGGGGTGGTGGAGTGTGGCAGTGATGGGGCTGAAGTGAGTATTTAGAAGAAGGGGGCAGAGTGGGACTGGAGTGCCGCACTTGCTTTCTTTTCTCTTTTGTCCCATTTACGACCATAATTCATTTCAGCATCACTATGGAAACTGAGAGGCTATAATCAGAGGGGGCCGTCCTAAATGGAGCCTGAACAAAAAGATAATAATTAAAATAAAGGCTAGAAACACACTGTTGACTTTGGTGAAAGATGTGGAATTTAAAAAAAAGAAAAGAAAAAGGACACAAGTGATGATTTTGCATTGTTCAGCATGAAAGACTGGATAAATTAAGTTGTGAGTTTAAGTGCAATTTAGGATCCTTGATCGTTTTGGAGTTATTATCCTGGAGACAATAAATACGGGCAATCAGTCACTCTTAATGAGCACGTATTGGGACCACTTTGGTGAATGAAAGGCTAAAGCAGCTTTCCAAAGACTTAAATAGCTTTTCATTGACTGGGATAATTTCAGCAGAGCCGGTGTCGCTTTGTGTCCAGATTTTACAGTGCGCTGAGTGCCGTCAAAAAAAATAAATTTACAAAAAAAAGTCTAAGATTTACACACACATATTTAGGCAGTCAAACATACATCTCTCTACACAGGGGATGCTAGTGGCACATCACGCAGAGTGAGGAGAAGAGTGTTTTAAGACAAAGAAAAAAGGAAAAGTTTTATAGCAGGATAAGAATATTAGAGGTTTTTAAACCTTTATTTGGAATATTGTCTCAAACATAGGAATTCTAAGAAAGTCTGTGCTAAAAATCACCCGTGGTACAGCTACATTTAAAAGAAAACATTTTTAATTACTAACAGTTTGGCACCATTAGGAATGTGCGACTCATAATAAAAGATAGAATGGCGACGACCCAATCCTGTATATGTACGGCTCATGTCGTCGGCTACATATGTTTTCTGTTATTTGTAAATGTTCATCTACCTATAAATCATAAGCCTACATAGTTTAATTAATGCTAACTATGATTTTGAGCAGCGTTTAAAACTACACGCTTAGACGGTCTCTAAAAGAGGACTTTAAACATTTTGCGACAGGTCAGACACTTTCACCCTCACATTAATATCAGTAATAAGGGTTTTTACCTGTTACCATAGAAATGAAGATGTTTATGTGCCTTTTGTTTTTTCTTGAAACCGCCGCTCCTCACAGTGTTTATTGGATATGTAACTCTAACCGAATGACATATGACTGCTTTGGTCAGTTCAGTGTGTTTTGTGAGCTGGATGGATGGATGCACAGACAAGCTGTCACGGCTTGCTTTTATTAATCGAGTTGATGCTAGAAGATTCACGTTAGCAACAACTGCACTGTTTTTCTTGGGCTTCATGCATTAATTAAACTGCAGTTTGTGGTGTCTTTTTAGATGGCTGAATAAATTAGTTGTGTTGTTTCACGGAGCAGAAAGAACGCTACAGCACTTTTTTTTCTCCTTGGTTATCATCGCTTGTACTAAATCCAAAGCATTTCCAACAGATCATGACCCGCTTTGAGGGACAGGCTCTTGATCATCTCCTGTGCCAGACACTTGGTTTCTATTGTACATCTGTCTTTTAATGTAGTGTTACTCATCCAGACTAGTCCAGGAAATATTAAGCTGCACAGTGACAGGAACAGCTCTGATTGGCACATGCAGGCACATGGTAAGGCACTCATTTTTACTGAGAGCTTGATTTGCTTTTGCCTTGGTTTTAAATTGGTGGAGCCTGCATTCCAAATATTGCACAGTCATGCTCATTTAATTGTGAAATGGCAAAATCGTGACTGAGATTCAAATTTGATTAATTGTGCAGTGCTTTAAGGCACTTTCACATTGGCTACACTTGTCAGACTTGGAGGCTAAATCTTGTAAATACAGTCTGTGGTGGAAGACACCTTGTACAAAATAACATATAAGAAGAAAAAAATGCTATAATTCTGAAATTCTGACTTTTTTCTTTCTTTTGTTTTTTTTTAAAGAATTAGTTCATGACTGCTCTGGATAATAAATAATTACATGCTTTCAGCTGCCCGGTTTATTGGACATATTACACATGTTAAATGATATGTAATTACTATTAGTGCTGTTATAGAATTCATAATACCAAAACCCATCAATAATACACATAGTTTGACAATGCCACCAAAATCTTCATAGTGAATTTAAAGCATCGATGTCCACCCGACGTATTCAACTTTAAAACAATGTTTTATCACATTATGACCTTTTGCGGAGGTTGGGTGCAAATACATTTAAATCTACATCAGGAGTAAAATAGAGGTTAAAAAGTCTTTTAACACATGAATTTAAAAAAGTCTAGATGCTTTCTATCGGGATTTGGTGCATGCTCCTACACGTATAGTAGGAGCATGCATTTAACACAACACACATCTATTTATTTTCTTCTGCTTATCCAATTCAGAGAGTAACAAAATATTATAATCTATACCAGAGAACATCAACGACTGCACCAAAATACAAACCAGGTCCACTGTCGGTTTCCAAAGAGCCACGACTTCAACCTCTCAGATGAGCAGGCAGATTGATGAGATATGGACAGACGCCCCCTCACCTTGGTGAGCAGATCGGTACCACAGCAGGACAGACGGACTCATGTCCAATGCACCCTGGGGAGGTGTGTGTGTTCAACTATGTGCATGCGTGACAGACGGCCAGTCTGCAGCCCCCTGCAGACGAGGAAGAAAGAGGCAGAGGGGAAAGCAGGAGTGGGTGAGGGGCTAAAACAGCACACCTAGAGAGGAGGAGAAAGATAGATGAAGGGAGGAAGATACTGAAGGATGATGATGGAGGACCCTAGCGATGAGGTGGGAAAGAAGCAGAGGACAACAAAATGGTAAAGTGCTGGGTGAAGGAAAGATGAAGGAAAGATGAAAGAGATGCTGGACTAGAAGGATAAGGCAATAAAGAAAAAAGCAGTGAGGGGAAGGGGGACGTGATGTGAGAAGATGGTGTAAAAGCATGGATGTGTGATCGAGGGGGTGTAGTTTCAGAGAAGACACAAAGAATAAGATGAACATATTTTCTCTGCTTTAATGCTGGTTAGAACATCAGCACTACTAAAACACCCAGGGCTCATGTGAAGCACTGATTATTTCAATTATACACTGCACACACAGGACGGAAGCACAATTTTGTATTTTGGGTTTTTTTTTTTAAGAACGTGCTTTAAAGCAACACACTGTTTGTTTGCACTGAAAGGTTTTTCTGTCTTGTGCCACGGTCTGGCTAAATGTCCACATGTTCACCCGACTCTGAGAGGAGACAAAGACGTTATCCTGGTATAACAAACCTGTTAGCTCCAGATAGCCTTTGCAAATGCCATTTTGTTGCTTCCTGTGTGTGTTATGTTCTGCTGCTCTGACCTTCAGAGCACGAGTACGAGTTACTAGTTTATGTCAGTGTTGAGTCAGAGATTTATTCTCTCACATCAAATATTTCACATCAAATACACACACACACAATAAATTAATCCTAGCCTTTTAATGTGAGATTTTTGTCTTTTGAAAAATGTTCTCCCATGTCTTGGCAATCAGTAGACAAAAGTAAAAACTATCTGAGGGACAGACATCAAAAACAGTTCTGTCACTTTGGGATTTTTTTTGGGGGGGGGGGTTTCAAAACATGGGTTGAAGTATAGGGGTTAGCGTTACTTTGCACAATCAGATGTTAATGGAATATTATATTATATTATATTATATTATATTATATTATATTATATTATATTTGGTGAAAAAACAACATGGGGGGGGCTAAGCTGACACATCAAATTGCAAAAAAAAATCAAGCGTTTTATTAAAAGGTGAAGGAGAAAATATTTTTCATAACGTTATCCCGATAACAAAGCTTAGTTATGTGTGGAACTGGCTTTGCACGATCACATGAGAGTGTATCTATGACTAATGTATTTTTGATTGGTAGTGATTAACAAGCAAAGCGAGCACAGCATCTGTGATTGCATTGTTCTTGACGCCAACCACCTCCTACCACACTGGCAGGAGTCCTTCCACTGTAGCTTGTAATGAGGAACCATTGGAGCAATTAAAAACACAGCAATGCTGACTTGTTCATGCTTCACTCTGCTCTGAACAGAAGACAGTGTGAAAGGCTTTGATTGCAACCATCTAGAAGTTTGCAGGTACAGAAGACAATTGTAGTGTATCTGTCATTGTGAAGACACTATCCAGTATTGTTATTTTGATAAATTAATACCAAAATCAAATCAAATCAATCAAAAATACTGATTTTACTGATTTACCTTAGCAGTTTGAGTATAAATCTTAATGCTTGGACTTTATCTTATGGTAAAGGCTTAAAGATGTGGATAGAGTTTAATCATTTATCATGGGGTTTGTACGTAACCAAAGATCCAGGCATACATCAGGGTTTTAATAAAAAAAGACTACCACTTTAACAATTAATGTAATGTCTTTTCTTTTGCTGTCAAAGGATCCATAATTTCCATAATTACAATATACTGCTGAAAGTACTCACTCGTCTGCCTTCATAGGCATATGAACTTGAGTGATAACCCCATTCTTAATCCACAGGGTTTAATATAATGTCAGATGCCACCTGCAGCTATAAAAGCTTCAACTTTTCTGGGAAGACTTTCCACAAGGGTTTGGAGTGTGTTTGTGGTCCTTTTTGACCATTCTACCAGAAGCACATCTGTGAGGTCAGACACTGAGAGGATGAGAAGACCTGGCTCGCAGACTCCACACTAATTCATCCCAAAGGTGTTCTGTCTGGTTGAGGTCAGGACTCTGTGCAGGCCAGTCAAGTTTTCCACACCAAACTGGCTGGCTAATATTATTCACTTAGGCTTCAGTCACACAGGCATAAAGACCAGTTGGCAACCATCTGACAACGACTGGTTGCTAGGGAAAAATGTGTATTACACAGTCGGCTCATGAGTGGTTGCTGGTTGTTGGTAATGGGAAATCAGTCACAAAGAGGCAACACAGTGTTGCACCCAAACCTACTTGCGACTGCTTTTCCATTGTGGTAACTAGTAGGTTGCCACAACCGTCAGTAGTGGACGATGCCAACTGGTCTGCAAACACTCTCAAACTACTCTCTAAAACTGTGAAACTGAAGAGTGTGTCTCAAATTGGAACCCTCCAAAGCAAAAGCTCCATCTTTTGAAATGTGTTGGCTGTAGCAGTAAGGCACAACTTTTACTTCGAAGGTGAGCGTATTCTATTTCCAGTTTGTATTTCACCTTTCTAAGTTTCACTACGGCTTAAAGAATAAATGGTGAGTGTTTTGAGGCAAGATGGTGTCTTCCATACTACTGTTTACTACCACATCCAAATTACCACGCCAATCTCCTACCCACCAAAGCAATCATTCATAGGTTTTTGGTGTGGCACCCTCTTTGGACTGCTTATACCTGGCCACAGCCAGCAACCTCCAGCAACACACTCACTAATCGGTCAAAGAGTACACTTTTTTCCATAGCGACTTGGGGTTCCCAGGGCATCACTGATTGGTATCTAAAGTGGGAGTTTACACATTGTACATCTAGTGGGATCCAGAGATGATGTGGAAATCTCCACAAGCTCCATAAAAGTGATTGTGTTTTTATTTTATTTTTTGTATTGCTGAAACACAAACAAGATTTGATAGCCATAAATCAAATTCTAATCCAGCATGCCAAAGCATTATTTAGGCAATCTGAATTTGTTGATGGCTGGTGACCAGGAAAAGTTAAGAAACAACAGCTGACAAGCTTGGCATCGGCCCAGGTATCAGTGAAGTTTGCCTGTTTTCTCCGTCAGTGCTGCCAACTGTTTTTCTTTTAGCTGTTGGTTTCCAGCAAAGATGGAAGCTATACTTTACTTTTAAAAAGTTTTTTTTTTTTTTAAGCAGAAGAGCATTGGATTTTAAAATGCTACAATACAAAAAGTAATCCAGAATGCTCAGTTGATATCCTTGATGTAACCTAACATTGACCATAGACACCATGTGTGCTTTGTACTGGTCCACCATGAACCGCATTACTGTAAACTTCATCACAGTACTGCAGACTAACCAGTTTAGCCACAATACACTGGACCAAACTGCCTAGTAGGCCCAGAGTGGGACTAAATTAGCATACTTTAATTTGTTTTGCAAGACATTTCGCAAAAAACATAACTTGAGCAACACATCATGTATAGATCCAAGATCTGGTTTAAAATCAGTGAGGGCGAAATTTAAAATTACAGTTAAGCAAATGTCACTTGCTGAGCAGTCTTTACTTTTGAAAATAAGGGCTCATCTTCATTTCCTGCTTTTTGTACATTTTCCTCCATCTCTTAGTCTCAGACATTAATGTTTTTTTTCTCACCATGAGAAATCCACCACATGCACATTTAAGACAAATTTTGTAACAAACTCCACTGAAACAGTTTACTGTTACTCGTTCCGTTTTGGTAGCTAGCTAGATGCTAAAGTACCAGCACTGTGACTTTTTGTCTGCACTATGAATCCATGCAGGCATAAGGAGTGAAAACAGGGTGGGATATCATTCATTTCTTATTACTGTGAAAATATCACTGGAAGCAATATAAAAAAAATTCACTAATTTTATCTTAAAATATTTAATTACTCATTAATTACTCATTAACTGAGGGTGCCAGATCATTCCAACCAGCTTTAGCCCCTGAATTTACCCCTAGCTAAGGTTACCAAGCTAGCTAAAAAGATAAACATTTAAATAAGATAGCGCTGGACAAGAGTTTTTTTTTAGTTGTGTTGCATTAACCAAAGAACTGCAGCAGCCTGTCAGTTGAGCCAACTGATATAAACCATCATCATAAACAAGACAACAAAAAACTCTCAAACTGCATCAGTCTAAACTGAACACTACTGGAAGCAGAAACTGAATTTCAAATTGATCTAAAGTCCAAAGCACAAAACTGAAAGTATAACTTCAACACAGCATGTAAAATATGTGTGTCACATTGTCACTTGACATCACCAAATATTACAGAAAATTAGGCTGAGGCATAGAGGGGTGCACAAACAGGAACACTAGGGATACTAATAGCATTAATGTACCTAGAACCTAAACTAAGACTCCTTACAAAAGTAGGAGACACATGAACCAAAGATTTACAGTTGCAAGAAATAATACCAATAATATACTCAGAACAATCAAGAAAAGAAAATGGGAATAAAAAAAAAAAACCCTCAACCTAGCAAATATAAAAAACTAAAAATATGAGAGAGTGAAAACGGACTGAAATATTACAGAAAATTAGGCTGTCACAAAAGTAAATTTGTCCCCACCTTCTAAAAACAAACAAAAAAAAAGGTCAAAAGTAAAGATGCAATACAAAATCCACCAGTGGCCCTATGCAACAATGCCACAATAAAGTGCTGTTCTCAGTTCCTCTGGAATAAAACACACTTTTAACCATTTCATTACAGCCAAGGACAACAAATTGATTTTCTCCCCTTCTGAAAATGTTTGAAGCAGACCTGGATGTAATCTAGAACTGAATTATAGACATCAGCCAAGTGCAGTTTTCACCAAAGGCTGCACAATTACACATCAGCACGCGCTCACTCATGAAATGGTAGGATGGTGTTACACTGTGCATCGAGAACCTTTTACACTTTCTTCCCCATTCTTGGTTCAGTTAATGGTCTTATCTAACAGGAATCAAGACTGGGAGGAGGGAAGGTGACTCAAACTAATGTGTGTGTGCATGTGTGTCTGTGCGTGTATGCTACTGTTACAAGGTTGAGTCTGCTTAGATTGCTCAGATCAATAATGCAATGAGAGAGAGGGAGCGAGAGCGCATCGTGTCTAATTTGGATGACTCACAAGGATGCACTGGAACAAAAGACAAAAGAGGAGAAAGAGAAGGAAAAAAGGAAAAGAACGAGGACGCTAAGGATGGAGCAGACGTGATGAGGAGTGATGAAGAATCCATCTCTGAAACACAACAGAGAAAAAAACTGAGACACTTTAGTTGAATATTGATGAATATTTATTATCCCTGCTGTCTCTCACACCAACACTTTTGCTTCTAATAGTATTTTTTTTAACACTTGTGACTGTGAATATTTTTAAATGAGACACACTTTGATACATCTCATGATGACAGGTACCATATGGTATTGTTAAAGTGGGACACATAAAACATGAACACTAACTGAGTCCTGCACAACCATGCACTCCAACCAGAATATGGCTCTGTGGTAAAATGAATCCTTTGATTTTTTTTTTTTTTTGCCTACAGCTAAGTTCCAATCTCTTTACTTTTTGTAAAATCTTTACCTCCTACCTGGTCTGTGTCTATACCTGGTTTGTATGAATAAAAATGTAATTGCTTATGTTTTAAAGATATCTACTAAATCCAGACAAATTCAAAATACAAAATTGGAGGGTCTTTTAATACAAAGACTACCACTATAACAATTAATGTAATGTCCATAATCTCTAGAATTACAATATACTGCTAAAAATATTCGCTCATTTGCCTTCATAGGCATATGAACTTGAGTGATAACCCCATTCTTAATCCACAGGGTTTAATATAATGTCAGCCCACCTGCAGCTATAAAATCTTCAACTCTTCTGGGAAAACTTTCCACAAGGGTTTGGAGTGTGTTTGTGGTCCTTTTTGACCATTCTACCAGAAGCACATCTGTGAGGTCAGACAATGATCTTGGATGAGAAGACCTGGCTCGCAGTCTCGACATTAATTCTTCCCAAAGGTGTTCTGTCTGGTTGAGGTCAGGACTCTGTGCAGGCAAGTCAAGTTCTTCCACACCAAACTTGCTCATCGATGTGTTTATGGACCTTGCTTTGTGCATTGGTGTGCAGTCATGTTTGAACAGGAAGTGGGCAGCCCCAAACTGTTCCCACAAAGTTGGAAGCATGAAACTATCCAAAATAATCTTGGTATGCTGAAGCAGTAAGAGTTCCTTTTACTGGAACTAAGGGGCCAAGCCTAACTCCTGAAAAACAACCCCGCACCATAATCCCCCTTCCACTGAATTTTACTCTTGACACAATGCAGTCAGATAAGTACTGTTCTCCTGGCAACCACCAAACCCAGACACATCCATTGGATTGCCAGATGGGGAAATGTGATTTGTCACTCCAGAGAACATGTCTCCACTGCTCTAGAGTCCAATGGCGGTGTTCTTCACACCACTGCATCCAACACTGCATTGTGTTTGGGGATGTAAGGCTTGGATGAAGCTGCTTGGTCGTGGAACCCTCTGCATACTGTTCTTGAGCAATTGTCTATAGCAATTGGCTCTGCAGAAAGTTGGTGAAATCTGTGCACTATGTGCCTCAGCATCTGCTGACCCTACACAGATGAATGTGGAATATTTAGAAGTGAGGAAATTTCACAACTGATCTTGTTAGACAGGAGGCATCTATCACAGTACCGCACTGAAATTCGCTGACCTCCTCAGAGCGAGCCATTATATCAAATGTTTGTAGAAGCAGTCTGCATGCCTAGATGCTTGATTTTATACATCTGTGGCCGTGAAGAGATTGGTACACATGAATTCAATGATTTGGATGGGTAAGTGAATATTTCTGGCAATATAGTGTGGATTTCTGCATGTGAATATGTAAAAATCTGTAGGCAATGGACATGATTTTTGACACCAAAAGCTTTGTGGGTTCCATCTGTGATCCACTTGTAGTTCAAGTAGTTCACTTGTATTCCGAGTTATGTGATCTAGTCACATTTGATCATTCTTTGGTTATATGCAGGTGAACAGTTTTTAAAGAAACCCAGGGCGGGGTGAAGATTTCTGAAAATTCCCCTCTGAAGGGAATTTTCAGAAATCTTCACCCCTAGTCAATGAACATTGACTAGGGGTGAACTAGTGAACAGTGAACTAGTATTGACTAGTCTTGACCCCTAGTCAATACTAGTCTGATGAGAGATAAGCTTTTTATTAGTTTTTTAAAAGTATGATTGCAGTTAATGTAAAGCACATACAAGAAGAAGGGTACGATAGCCATCAGATACCTGGTGGCTATGCTACCCCTGAAACTCTGTTGGCAGCCGTCACCAAATTGCAGTCTCTGTCTTGTGATTCCTGGGTCCTTCACCCAGTGTTTTGAGTTTTTTAGGTTTGTGATTTGTTTTGGGGCTTATGAAGTGATTTATGATCTAGTTCTACATTGGTTAGTCTTTCGGGTACAATATTATTTCCTAGCCCTTCTGAGTTTTATCAGTGTTTCTAGGTCTAAGTTCCTTGTTTTGATGATGTTAGTTCCCTTTTGTGTCCAGTCTGTTCTCATCTCTGTGTGTTTGTCCCTAGCATCGTCTGTATAAAGTCAGTCCTGTCTCCATGTTTGTTTCCCTCTCTGTCTTTGTGTCTAGTCACATTTCTGTTCCTGTGCTCTGTATTTGTTTCCCGTTTTATTTTGCTTATCTTGTGTGCAGTGTGTTCAGTTTTGCTTCCCTTATCAGTTAAATTTTGTTTACCTGTGTCTTATTTCACTCCCAGGTGTTTCCTCGCTGCCCCAATCTTCCCTCTGTGTATTTATAGTGTTGTCATCACTTCTGTCTTTATCAGAGCGTTATGTTCAGTACTTGCTTCTCTAGCATCATCCTGTTCCTTGGTCTTCATGCCCTAGTGAGTGGATTAGTTTGTATTTGTTTTCTGTTTAAATTTGTGTTTTGCCTCATGTTTTTTAATCCGCTCAATAAAGGGGCTCACCTTTTGTTACCCTCCACCTCCACCTGCCTTTGCATCTGCATCTTGGTTCCTCACGCACCACATCCTGACACCCCAGGACTCAAAAATTAAGGCAAGGCCAAAGTGCTAAAAAAAAAAAAAAATGCAGTTTCTTAAATGTTCACTTGAGGCTGACTCCAAAAGGGAGACAATTCCTTCTGACTCACCTGTTACAATGCCCAAATGAACAGTATTAAAAGCACCTTCCCCCTATGATAAATAATCCATTCATGGCTTTTAATATAACATCCTCAAACTATACTGTTAATGCTGTTAAGTTAGGATGTGGCTGCTTTAGTGTGCTGACACAGAGCTGTAGGTGTTGAGTAGCTAATTCAAGTCACAGAACTGTCTCTCCACAGTGTTTGTCCTGTTGGTGCCTCTTGGATCATTTTTATTTAAATTATGAGGGGGGAAAAAAAGGGGGGGAAAAAAGTGCCTTGCTGACTGGCAAGAAGTTTATGCTTCAGGTTTTGTGAGTGAAGTTCCAGTATTTTATCATTTATGCTTCGAGTTAAATCCATGCTTTAGACACAACCACAAACCCTTCTGTAGCACTGCATTGTAACTCATACTAACACAGCCTGCAATAACAGCCATTTGCCCATTCAGTTTCCTCCTATTTTGGGCTACTTCTTTTCTGCTGCCCTTCAAATGGAAGTGAACAGATGGACTTGAAAGAGAATCTTCAATGCTAACTAACTTTTTATTAGAGTCAAAGTAAAAAACAAAAAATTTAAATTAAGCTTTACACAAAGTTTTTTTTTCCTTTAATTTGAAAATTTACCTTTTTGGACTGTAAGAAAGTAGAAGTAGTATGGGAAAATAAATTCAGAGTGGCACCGTGGTATAGTGGTTAGCACCATTGCCTCACAGGAAGATTCTGGGTTGGAATTTACAGGTTGACCAGGGCCAGTCTGTGTTTTCTCTAGTTCCTCTGGCTTCTTCTCACAGTCCAAAGACATGGATGTTACTGTAGGTTGATTGGTATTTCTAAGATGGCTGTAGGTGTAAATGAGATTATGAATGGTTGTCCGTCTCTGTGCTGACCCTGTCATAACTTGGTGATTTGTCCAGGATACACCCTGCCTCCAACCCTATGACAGCTGGGATAGGCTCCATGTCAGAAGACCAAGAAGGTCGGTGCCAGAAACTGCACTCAAGTGCAGGAACTAAGAGCAGAGACAGCAGAACGTTTTACTGTGTTTATTTCAGAGAGTGACAAGGACAAAGACAACAAAACATAGATCTTGATGTGGCAAGGTCTAGTTAATGTGGCTAGGTGGACGTGGATTTAGAAGGGGGGGGGGGGGGAATATTGGGGGGGGGGGGGAACCCGGGGGGGGGGGGG
>VVHJ01051126.1:7698-30634 GCA_015107715.1 Tylochromis polylepis | reverse complement strand
AGCAGGCCACAAATGTGCATGTGTCTGCTCAAACAGTCAGAAACACACTCCATGAGGGCCCAATGTCCACAGGTGGGGGTTATGCTTACAGCCCTCCATGTGCTCGCCACAGGTAGCCTGACTGCCATTAGGTACCCAGATGAGATCCTCAGACCCCTTGTGAGACCATATGCTGGTGTGGGTAGCCCTGGGTTCCTCCTAATGCAAGACAATGCTAGACCTCATGTGGCTGGAATGTGTCAGCAGTTCCTGCAAGACGAAGGCATTGATGCTATGGACTGGCCCGCCCGTTCCCCAGACCTGAATCCACTTGAGCACATCTGGGACATCATGTCTCGCTCCATCCACCAACGCCACGTTGCACCACAGACTGTCCAGACGTTGGTGGATGCTTTAGTCCAGGTCCGGGAGGAGACCTCAGGAGACCATCCGCCACCTCATCAGGAGCATTCCCCCCAGGCGTTGTAGGGAGGTCACACATACTACTGAGCCTCATTTTGACTTGTGTTAAGGACATTACATCAAAGTTGGATCAGCCTGTAGTGTGTTTTTCCACTTCAATTTTGAGTGTGAGTCCAAATCCAGACCTCCATGAGTTGCTAAATTTGATTTCCATTGATAATTTTTGTGTGATTTTGTTGTCAGCACATTCAACTATGTAAAGAACAAAGCATTTGATGAGTCTATTTCATTAATTCAGATCTGGGATGTCTTATTTTTGTGTTCCCTTTATTTTTTTGAGCACTGTATGTTAAAGTTGGACAAAGCTTGATAGAGGTGCCTGAAACCTGAATTATTTCTAATGGCCAGGAGGGGGCGACTTCTCTGGTTGCAAAAAGACTTACAGTTGTGTAGAACTCAGTAAGAAAATCCCAAGTTGTCAGCCAATGAACATGTGGGATTTGTTTTTTCACCAAAATGCTCAGTTGAAAGCTTCATCAACCTAGAAATGATGTCTCCTTGGCTACATCCATCTTCTACATCAGATAAAAGCACCTTTTGTTTTTGATGTGCCTTAACTGTGGAATACCCCACCTCGTCATATCAGAATTATGAGCTCTGTCAGTGATTTTAAAGGAAAATTTTGTGTGTTTAATATGAAATATTAATACATATATTATAGCATATATTATATTTATAAGGTGAATCCACGAGATGAAAAGTGTATAGAAGTGACATGACCACCAAAGATAATAGAAAGTCAATGACATTCAGTTACGTCAAGATGAAATAACCTTTGGTGATGTGCAGTGGACGGGTCCTGAGTTAAACTTCATCTTCAAGGTAAGTGATTTAAGTGACTACTGGTGAATCCAGCCAAAGATGCTGCTAATTCACAAATGAAAGGGTGGTAAATACCTCAGCGACTTACCTAAGCAGCTAGAAGCTGGAATATCTGCTAGTGACCAATCGTCGAATTGCTTCCTCTATCAATGCCCCTTAGGGCCACATTTTCTAACGGTCTGCACCAGCACAAAACCCTCATCAGGTTCATCAGTTCGGCTCTTTTTGACTCACTAGTTTGTGCTGCTCTTGGTTCATTTCTTATTACTGAAATAAACTAGCTGGATCTTATTTTTAAATGAGCCATTTTAGCAAGTAAGCTGCAGAACTTTCTTCTCCCATCTGCATTTTTGCAACAGCAGCATCACACAAACTTACATCATTTAGTAAATCTGGCCCTCAGTTTTTAAGTTGATAGTTGATGTGATGTATTGCTGATACTGAGTTTACTTTTTTTTTCTTTAAGTCCTATTAGAAATTCTAGTATTAACCATAAATAGCTATATGATTAATGTTTTATTGACCTTCATTTGTCTGTAGTAAAACTTTATTGCTGCTTCTTGGAGTTGTTTTGGAATTGCCATTTGGAGCACTTTGAGCTGCAGGTTGGTAAAAAATATGCTTTTATATGCATTTAAAGTTAAATATATTCATGAAATCACATCAGTCAGAGTCGGTGATGTCGCTGCTGTCGTCGAGGTTACAGGCTGCATAGTCTGTACCGTTGAGCTTTGACCTGAGGGCTCGCTTCCTGTTGAAAATAAGTACACACTCATACTCACACTATATGCATGTACAGCTGTATAGAAATAAAGTTTTAAAAACCCAATACTAACCTGCGGTAAACAAAGTTTGAACGACCTCTAAGACAGACTTCTGCTTGCTCCTCCTGTAGACGAACAGACAGTCTTTGAAGTCTCTTCCAAACACTGTCAGTTAAATTAGCAGTGTGAATAAGGCACGTAGAAATTACCCATGATGCACTATTACTGGATTTGCAGCCAGACTCGATGATTTCTCCTGAAGAGTCATTCTGCTGCCGCTGAGCCTCTTCGTTCTCCCCCGACGTCCCACTGCGAACCTCCTCACTGCTGCCTGTTCACACAAAACCACTGCACATGACATCACCTCACATTTCCTCACATCATTTCATCACATGACATGACTCTGACCTTTAGCAGTGCTCTTTGCGGGCTCCTCTTCTTCCTCGCTGCTCACACTCCTCTCACACTGAGGACAGAAGCCGTTGTTAATACCTCATCAATACTTCACCTTCATAAACTCCATCCTCCTCCAACTGCTCCTCACCTGATGAGAGTTGGAAGTGATTCTGCGGAGGCGTGTCCTCAGCTGTAGCTCCTCCCCCTGTGACCTCAGCAGGAGAAGCTCCAGCCTGTCACTTTGCTCAGTCAGCTTTCTGACCTGCTCCCTGTACTGGTCCTTCTCCTGCAGGAGTACCCGTGCCTCCTCTTGCTTCTCTGTCTGTGATGACAGCGCCTGAAGAACCGACCAGAGAGTTAACACCCACCAACATTCTGCCCCACCTCCCGTTCTTATCCCTTCTCCTTCTCTGCCTCCTCACCTTGTCTCTCTCCCTGATCACCTCTTCGAGCTGTCTCAGGGTTTGTTTGTTTTGTTGACGGTAGATCTTGGCGTCTCCTTTCAGCTGAGTACAGCGCAGTTCCAGTTCCTCTTTCTCCTCCAAACTCTGAAAACAAACACATTCAGGCTCGCAAAACCAAGAGTGAGACTCTTGCACACTCATACAGCCTCCAGCAGTTACACCTGATAGCTGACACTTGACATACTGAAGGGATTCACATCAAATAGAAGCATGCGTGTGGATTTCCTGCTACTCTCTGCTCCAATAAAACATTCTTTTCCTGTGGCATGAGCAATGCTGCTGCTCAGAAACACCATGGTGCACATTCGCTACTAACTAGGCTCAACCTGAAACCACATATCACTGAAATTATGATAAAAGTAATGATCCATCACTAGAAACATCTCAGAGATTACACTTATCAGGAAATGTTTAAAAGATATGCCAAAATGCTAATATCACGTGTGATGCATTCTACAAATTAAATTCCCCTGAATTCATCATATTTATATGATTAAAGGAAAATGCTTTGCATTCTGTTAGCCACTTGTCATATATGCTATAGTCTTGTTTGAAACTCCTGGTGCTCCTCACCCTGGCTCTCTGCTCCTCTGTTTTGTGGAGTTCTCTCCTCAGTCTGAACACCGTGGAGAGGAGGTTCATCATAGGAACTTTACTCTCCTGCTGCTGCTTCGGTGTCTCCTCTTTCTTCTCCTGCTTTTTCTCCTCCTGTTTCTCCTCTTTCAGCTCCTCCAGTTTATCTGGGTGGAAAAAGGTCTCAGTGGGAAAAGCCAGACTCCTGCTCTGAAATACACAAGTTAACATGTTAATCCCCGTGGTGTTCTTTAACCTTTAAACAGTTTTTAAGCTCTGCAAAGACAACTGAAGGGTGGTCTAGGATAAGACATGTCTGTAGTGTGTGAAATACTTTTCACTACTAATCAGTTCACGTGGCATAACATGTGAAATGTGTTTGAATTGTTTGTTGAAGTGTAGCTGTGAAAAACGCCTTTAAAACCAAGTCCAGTGCAACAAAAGTGTAGTGTGAAAAGCAGATTCTAGGTAAAGCATGTAAAGCAGCAGAAACAGTCATGTGAAAGCTTTCACTGGATGCTGTGCAGTCCTGTGAAAAGGTCTTAAGATCCAAAGGCATTTCAATCAGGCTGAGTTTTGGACTTTGATTCTTTTCTTTTTAGTCATTCCATTGAAGGTTTACTGTGCTTAGGATCATCACCCTGTTATACGACCCAATTTCAACCAAGCTTTAGCTGCTTGACAGATAGCCTCACATTTGACTCTAGAATACTTTGTTATACGGAGGAGTTTATGGTAATAATTTCAAGGTGCCCAGATGTGGCTGCGAAACAAAGTCAAATCATCACCCCTCCACCACTGTGCTTGACAGCTGGTATGAGGTATTTGTGCTGATATTCTGTGTTTGGTCTTCACCAAACATTGCCCAGTGTGCTACAGCCGAACATCTCCACTTTGGTCAATTCTATCCACATGCAGTTGTGGTTTCTTCAGATGCAACCTTGGAAACGTAAGCTGTGCTGCCATGCTTTCTCCCGGCAACCCTTCCAAACAAACATTCATATTCAGTCTTTTTTCCCTCATTGTATGGCCATGAATTAATATTAATTAATTACATTAATTAATTAATTAATATTAATATTTTCTTAGCTTTTCAAGACTGCAAAGCCATGTGAAATCTTTCTCTTTCATATGGCTGTAGTTATGTGATGTAACCTGTAGACATGAGCTCAAACTAAAAACGCTCAACAGTCGAAGCTGAATGAATAATTCACTCATAGCTGTAGTGAGGTCAGATAAAAGAACTGAAGAATTGTAGATATTAGCATTGAGTTTATCATATGCAAATGAAGTGAAGCCCCTGCAAATAAAAAAAATGTGGCCACTTTAAGTTAGAATGAATTGACCATGAATGGTTCAGAGTATTTTACTATGAATAAATGAAACAGACTGACTGTAAAAGGGTGCTGATACTTAAGCAGCGAAAGCAGCTGGTGTGTGTTAGATGTCCAGTACCTCCTGGAGTGGTCTCAGTGTTCGTCGCCTCAGCAGTCGAGTTTGGTTTTCTGCTCGCATCACTGTGTGTTTTAGGCGCTCCACCTACACACACAGAGGTCAGAGGTCAGGCTCTATCTCTGTATGGGTCAGCAGCATGTCAGATGGACACAGGTTAGCTGACCTCTATCTGCAGGTCTCTGTTGGCCAGCAGGGCGTTGCTCTTCTCCTGGTTCAGACTGTTGATGTCAGCCATCAGACTGTAGTTGTGATCTCTGAGCTGCTTGACCTCCTCATTCAGCCGTTCCCGCTCATCTCGCATCTTCTGCACGCGTTCAGTCAGCTTCCTCAGCTCACGGTCCTTCAGCTGCTGCTGGCGAGACCACACCTCCTGAAGACAAGCGCAAGAGAAAACACAGTGATTGAACAAGTAAGCATTTGTGTTATTTCCATCTCGGTCTGTTCCTCAGAACCTGGTGGCTGGACCAACCTGATCCTTAGCAGCAGAGCAGGCCTGCTGGCGGCGCCTCCGCTCATCCTCCAGTGCCCTCTGCAGGCGGCTGACCTCTGACATCAAGAACTGAGTGAGACCCGATTCTCCTGCTGTGTCTGAACACACAACACACAGCTGTTCAGAATCCATTTATAATCAGTACATTAAAAATATCTGAACAGGCAAACATTCAGGAAGACAGACCAATCAGGATGCTGAAGGTCTTGTTGGGTTCCTTCCCAGTGATCCGGCTGTACAGTTGAGGATAATCCAGTTCCAGACTCTCCAGGAAAGCTGTGTAACCTTTGACTCCCGTTCGCTGCAAAATGTCCAGTAGGGCTCCTACAAATTAAAGGTTACAACAAAGGTCAAGGGCCAGTGGGTGCCAGACTCATTAGCCTGATAAATAACGGAGCTATTTATTTAGAGCTATCTATTTATTTAAGCACACCAAGGGCCAGCAAGTCACAGCGACAGTTTTGGCCACGTTGCCATGTATAAGAACAACAACAGCAACCAAACACTTCTTTAAACATGAATGGGACATAATCTAAGTGAGTAGGGTCTGACCTCTGTGACTCAGATGTCACCATAGCGACAGTTATAGATGTTTTTATGTTTACAGTAAATCTCTATAGTTGGTGAGGTTATGCTCACTCTATTGTTTTCTTTTTGGTTGTTTTTTTTATTTCTTTTTGTTCATGATGACCTAACTGTTTAAGTAAATGCTTCCTATTTCTTTCAACAGAAAAACTCTGAAAGTGGTTTTGCTGACTGACGTCAACAACATCCTGCCAACGTGTAGAGGAACCACACTGTTACAGCTTCCTAATATTTTTAGACCATTCTGACCACACGCAGCAGGCTCTCAGTGAGAACTGTTTTTGTCTTGTTTCTAAGACATTTCTGATCTTGTCTTATATGGCTTTACTGATAGAAGTAAACTGGGCCGACGGGAAGTCAGTGAATTAGACCTCTCCGCCAGAATACTTTTGTAGTTAATGAATAAGTTTTGCTAACTCATCTTACTCATAGACACTATATAGGATGGACAGTGAAGATGGGGGATTTATACTGATTACATTTTATTGTTGATGTACACTTTCAGCTACATTTTTAACACTAGATTAAGTATTTACTTCTCCCCAACAGTTACATAAACCTACATTTCAGGTGAATTAATTAAACATTGCTGTGTTTTGTTTCTTCCTTTTTAAAAAATAATTCACAGCCCCTGATAACATCGTCATAACATCATCAGGGTTCTGACTTCAGGTCCTGGTTTGTGAGGTTCATCACAAAACACAAAAGGTCAACTTTTGGTAGTAATTCTTCCAGGTGATCTAGATCAGATTCTGGAAACAGAGCTGAAGTGGTGTCTTTGTGGATCAGGAGGTTCATGCGGAGGCCTTTCTGGATTAACTGAATGGTTTATACTGGTCTCAGTCTGGTATGAATTTAAAAAACTTACCAACTTTACGCCTCCTGATGACGAGGGCTGGGTCATTGAAAAGTTGCTCTTCATCCTCAGCACTGATCACCTGACAAGGTAGACCACACATGAACCAATCACCACCTGAGAGGAAGCAAGAGGAGGAAGAGCAACAACCACAAGAGCAGAGAGGAGAGTAGCAAAGCAGCAGGAAGAGGAGGAGAAGGCAGGGGCAAGAGCATACCTGACACTGGCGGAGGTAGGGGGTGATTCTTGAAGGATCAATAGTTTTGATGAGCAGCATCCTGAAGTCATCCAGCTGGAGCCAACAGAGGTCATCCTCACTCACTCCATCCATAGTCCTGTTACACACTGCACAACACAACACTGTGCACACTGAGGACTACACTAAGTACACTGGTTACACTGATCTCACACACCCGCCTCTCTCTTTCTGCCTCTGATTTTCTGAACATATCGTTGGGGTCACTTCTTGTTTTACTGTCAGTCTCCGCCTCATTTAACTGACTCTGAGCTGACTGATTCCAGCTCATCTGAATCCACCAATCAGATCACAGCTGTTTAGCACTGAGCTTTCTGATGAAGCTGACTGTCCACATTCTGCTTGGGTAATACTTTCTAACATCAGTAATGCTTTCCACCCTGTGTATACAGAGCCACTTTAAAAACATCTCATGATCACTGTGTTTGTTTTTATTATATATTTCAAGCCACTTTTATTATTACATCATTCTATTTAAGTTTACAAAACCATTTCATTAAATAACAATACTTTCACTTAGCAAGCTCCTTTAATTTTACTTTTTTAACTGAGCTCTTTTCTTTTGAGTGACTTTTCTCTTATTGAATTAGACTCTACTTTATCAACCTTTTAGAATTTATTGACTTATTTTATCTATCATCATGGGTTAAAGCAGGATTACACATCCTAAGAGGATGTGTAAGTGCAATGTGGAGAAGTAAAGTTCACAAGTTCCTCCATGCGTGCAAATGACCTATTTTGCCTCACTTTCACATGAATGGATTTGATTAGACAATTACTCAGCACTTTACCAAACACTGTTTCACTAAATGAATCTAATGTGGGAGGAAGCTGAGAGATCCCACACAGGTACATGGAGAAAGGGCCAAGATCTTCAGAGCTTCTTGTTGTGAAGTGACAGTACACACTATCTTACCACCGTAGTAAGACAGTGAGCATTGATCTTTTTTGAATTAATCCCAAATTTCCCAACTTTTGGGATACAGTAATGTATCTTATCAAAATATCTTAATTGATAATTGTTTAAAAAAATAAAATAAAAAATACCGTTTAAAATCATTAGTAGTGTTATATACACTACCAGTCAAAAGTTTTAGAACACCCCAATTTTTCCAGTGTTTTATTTAAAATTATGCTGTTTAATGTCTCATTGCGCTCTGAAATGGAAGCATAGTACAAATAAGCAATTGGAGTGAAAAAAGAAATCATGGAATCAATTTATAGACCAAAATGTATTCTAAACTTTTGACTCATCAATGTAGACACCTTTGGCAGATACAGTCCCGATCAAAAGTATAAGACCACTTGAAAAATGGCAAAAAAAACCCATATTTTGCATGGTTGGAACTTAACAAGGTTCCAAGTAGAACTTCAACATGCAACAAGAAGAAATGGGAGTGAGACAAAAAAAAAAATTTGAGCATGCAATTTATTGAAAACAACGCTGTGGCATTCTTTCTGCAATAGAAATCAAATATTTTTCAGAAAGTTCTTCCCATATCTGTCGCAGAAGTTCCCATAAATGTGTGGCACTTGTGGGCTGCTTTGCTTTCACTCTTCTGTCCAGTTCATCCCAAACCAGCTCGATGGGGTCTAAGTCTGGAGACTGTGCTAGCCACTCCATGTTTTCAAGCTTACCATCTTGTTCTTTTTTTCCTGAGGTAGGTCTGGCATAGCTTGGACTTATGTTTTGGGTTATCATCTTGCTGTAGGATGAACTCCTGACCAACTAGGCACATACCAGGGGTATTGCATGGCGCTGCAGACACACTGCGGAACCATCCTTTCTCCTACTCGAAGGCATACAAAAATCCTGCATGATGAACCGAAGATTTAAAATTTTCATTCATTAGTCAATAATACCTTCTTCCAGTCTTCAGTAGTTCAGTGGCAGTGTTTCATGGCCCAGCAAGCCTCTTTGTCTTATTCTTGGGTCTGCCAGACCTCTTCCTGTCAGTTTGCCCCAGTTTCTGAGTGCCTTTTGATGGTGAAGGAAACTGTACTCACTGACACCTCAACATTCTTTGCAATTTCTGTAGGAAAGACCTACATTTAAGTGTCATGATGGTCTGTCTCTCTTCCGTTGTTAATTCCAAAATGTACATTATTTTTCAGTTTTGGGTAACCTTACCTTTTTTTTTCTTTTTTTTTTTAAACCTCTGGCAGTTCTCCACTCACCTTTGTACCATTTCAAGGTATTCACTGGACTTGAACAACTTGATTTGCAATAAATAACTGAAAAGGTACTTGTATGTAGTGTGTGTGTGCAATTAACTTAAAAAACATTCAGAAACAAGTGGTCTTTCCAATAAACAAATAATTTTTTAATTAGCCTTTTTTCCCCTTGTAATAATTCAGTGTTCTGTTGTGAAAACCTGAGTCTTAATATTTATGTGGACGTTACTTTGATATCTACCACCCGTCTAAACATTGTTACAGACCAATCACTGTTTTCTATGATAATATGGCTCCCCAGCAGCTGTGGTCTCCCAAAGCAGTATACCCTATTTCCCCCCCCAAAAGAAACCCCTGAACCACACAACAAACAGGATTACAGATGAACAGAAGCTTGAGGCTGTTTTCTATAGTACCATCCAGTCACCGTGTTAGATACGCAAAAGAGGAAGAAGTGAAGGATTAGAGAAGTCTGAGGGGGAATCGCTCCCAGCCAACAGGAAGCATCATCTGACTGCAACACGAAGTTGTGTCACAGTAGAATTCTCAAAGTCTTGAAATTTTACCAACACAAGGACATGTAAAAGAAGTAATGAATGTCTAAGAGTCGCAGCAGATTTCACAAACAGGAGGCAACAAGACATGTCCTCAATGTCTCCAATAACAAGCACACGCACACAGATGCCTTTTCATTTCAAACAAACCTTTTTATTCGAAAATAAAACATTTGTGTACAGAAGCAGAAAAAACCAAAAACATTTTTTAGTGCAATTTAGTGAGTTTTGAACTCATTCTTAAGTTGCTACACACATTCAACACAGACACTCAGTTCCTTTTACTTTCCTGCTGATCACAGTCATCCTTCATAAAGACATCAGTCTCACTTCAGTCTGTAAGAACTAAGCTTCACAGTCTTAGAAAACCAACATCTCCAAACATCATCACTGCACTCTCAAAAGTTGCATTTTTGAGGGTCCCTGAATGCACCTAATAAAACAGAACAGTGTATCTGTTTGTGAAGTCGTCCAGGAAAGTGTTTTCACTGATATAAAAACAGATTTATAAATAAATTATATACTAAAGTCACTTACACCTGAGGAACTGAACACGTGACCTGAACATATAGATGAACACATTTTTCCCAGAAAGTGCCGTTTATGTTTTCTTTAGTTTCTGTTTGTCTGGTTAGGTCTGGTCTGCAGTGGGTCTGGTGACATCTGTGATCCCTGAAAAGTGACTGGCTGAAGCTCCAGAGCTGTCACACAGCAGCTGCAGTGATTTCTGTGGACAGAAACAAAAACTTCTCAGTGTGTTTGCATCTCTGTTCTGATTACTGAACCACAGGATTTTGATGTGATCAGACTTCACGACTGCATGAGTCACTGCAGGTTTACCCACAGAGAATTATTTTTGCTCAACTGTTGTATTTTCAGTGTTTTTCTACAGAGGTCTAGAGTTAATGAACAGCACAATTACAACTATGTGTATCCTAAAATAGCCATTAGTGCTATTAATAAGTCAGGATATTTTCAGACCATTAGTTTCACATCAGAGATGACTAAAACAGTCAGTTTTAAGAAGATGTTTAACTTTACAGTGGAGACAAATGAAAAGAAAAGCAACTGAAAATACAAATGAGTCCTACCCAGGACACCAGCGTCCTCAGTAAGACCGATCAACATACAATATATTTTAAATGCACTTGAGGTATCAAAGCTTGGATTACATGGCCAGCATGACATTCACTTTCTTATTTCACCTCTCCATCTCAGACATGCAACGAAAAATACACTTGAATGTGAGTCACACTAGCTTCCCTCTATTCTGTGAGGCACTTTCTCGCTCAGTGATCATTTTACATGTAAATACAGCCAAAATGACAGCATCACTGCTGCTTTAGCTTGTGTCATTTTATCCAGCTACATCGATTTCATATTTTTAGAGAAAAACAGGTTGGAAATGGCAGGCTGATTTACATTAGTTCTGATGGCACTTGGGTATTATTATTGACAATGAAATCAAACTGTGGAAACCATGCTGAAACTAATGAGATTCTTTTTTTTCTTCTTTTTTTTGTTTTTCCCTTTAGATCAGTGACGTTAACAGGAGTTTTACAGCTTTTCCTATTGATAAAGACCCCCAATTACCATCCATACAACACCAAATTAAAATGACAGTGTTTTTGTTTGTTTGTTTTTTTAAACAGAGGATCCATGGATTAAAAAAAAAACAAAACAAAACAAAAAAAACCCAAACTTTTTACAATAATTACAAGACAATCTGGACAACAAACTACCAGAACTACTTCTGTAATTTTACACATTTTTTGTGTAGCTTCACTGGTCCGGCCCACTTAAAAGCAAAGTGGGCTGTATGTGGCCCACTGTGTAAAATGAGTTTGAAATCCCTGCTTTAGATGTAGACAGATTTCTACGTAAAGAAACTGGTTATTGAATGTTATGTAGAAATTGCTGCTATTATGTTATAAGAGTATAGAAACCTTATGGAGAAGAACTTGAATTTGGGGAATTTGGGGCTGAAAATTTGTTTCCCAAATGACAGTATATGTGACCACAGAAAGTATGAGTGTTGTGAGAATTAGTGTTACTGTGATATAACCAGAAGCTGAAACTACCTGAAAAACCTACACAACCCACCTCAGCTCTCCTCAGTTTTGCCATTTCTTTGATTTTCCTTAGCTCCACCTCTTCTTCTCCTTCCTCCTCCACCTCCTCTTCCCGCTCCTCTTCCTGATTAGTCTGGCAGGTTGCAACCTTTGGGACTGGTGGCATGGTAGCCAGGAATGCAGGGAGAGTGAAACAAGATAGAAAGCGTGCCTTCAGCAACTGGTAGGCAGGATTATTTGAGAAACGCTCAGCTACCAGCTGACGCACTGCTGCCACCAGCTCCTCCTCATTCTTCTCCTGCTGATGCAGGTGGTCAGAGCTGACAGGGGTGGCTGCGGGGGAAGCTGCAGGGAGACACAAACAAACACGCCTGAGAACAGCCTGAGCAGTCCCTGGAGGAAACTGTCAATTATTAAACATTCAGCACTTAATATTTTATCAGCGGAGAATTTAAAGAGCAGGGAACGTCACCTGCTGTCGGGTCATACTGGTGTGTTACCTGGTTGTTTCTCAGCAGGTGTGAAGTCTGAGGTGGAGTCCGGCAGGTCTGGTGGAGGTTGAGGTGGAGGCTCATTGGAGCTGTTCTTCGTGCTGCTGTCAGGCTTGGAATTGGTCTGGGGCCATCTGGGTGTGTTGCCCTCACGCAGCAGCTGCAGGGACGACCTGGTTAGGGACTTCTTGGCACGAAGGAGTGCACTGAGCGTGCTCAGATTGCTGACAAAGGGCGGAAGGTATGGCAGGGACATGCCCAATCCTGGTACCACCACCCCTCCCGACCCACTTAGCCAGTCATTTACTGCTGCTTGGGGTTCCAAGAACATAAGAGAGCGATCAATATCCAGCACCTCCTTCCTCAGTGGCCTGGACTCTGGGGCGTCCACTCTGACTGTGCCCCGCAGTGAGAAGTTAGTGGAAGACAGTGGGGGACAGAAAGGGAGGGAGTAGCAACCATGGTCTAGATCAGATGGCCGCACTGGGGGTGTGGCGAGAGGCTTTGGGTTACAAATGGGTGGCTCAGGAAGTGGGTGAGGCTGATTTGGAAGGGCTATTGGTACAAGCACAGAAGACAGTTTAGGTGCAAGTGGCCGCATTCCTCTGGTGGCGGGCTGGACAGTTGGTGCGGCTGTGCGTTGGTTTAAACTACTCCCTGGGGAAGGAGGGACAGTGTTTATTACCGCCACTGCCAGGCCTTGGGGCGGGGCTTGTGCAAGCTGGACCAGGCCTGTAGGAGTCATGACCCACATCGACTGACCCTGACATAAATGCAATCTGGGCACCGGAGCAGCAACTGGAGTCTGTGTGCTTGCTTTCTCTTTAGAGTGTGCATGATGAGTGCCGCCAGCACCGCGAGAGTGCTTCTGCTGAGGAAATGAGGTAGAAGATTTTTTCTTCTTGGCTTCAGCCTGCAAACACAACCCAAACAGGAGACAGTCTGAAGAGTTGACAGATACCAGCTAATAAAAACTAGCGGCTAATGACATCAGTCTCCTGCTTTCCTCAACTTCAAATCTTTTGAAGCTATTTGGATGGCAGCTGTTTGGTATTTTGATGGAAAAGATTGACCTGATCCTGGGTCCAGACCACAGGATAAACTGATTAAAGAGCCCGAACATACGGCTGTGACTTTGCTGAGACACCTGAGAGACAACATAGCTGTCCCTGACCGATCACAGCTTACGCTGCATGTAGAAGCTTTTTCAGGACCGTGTTGAGGCATGCATTTTTAAAGAGCCCTGAGAAAATGCTGTCATCATCCAACATGAATAAATTGCCATTTAAAGGTAACAAGGTGATTACACTACCTGTACATGTGTCGCTGTTGTTGTTGTAATTATGTGACTAAATGAGGAATGAAGAACAGAATCTAGTCTTACCTTGGCCTGAGTATCTTCCTGCAGAGCTTTGGCTTTATGAGTCAGCTTTCGAATCCGCTTTCCGTCCACACCTGTACTTGTCCTGCCCACACACTGGTCGTCCTCGTTTCTCATCACTTCCTGCTTTTCTGCTGCTTGCCTCCGTCTTTTCTTCCCTCTGGCCTGGCCATCGGGAACATTGCTGTCTGGCTGCTTTGGGACAGGACAAGGCCAACTCAAGTCAGACCCATGCTGAATGGGGCTAGGTGTTAAAAATGTGTAGTTGTGGTCGCTGGAGTTTGGGTACAAAGTGGAGGAAACAGCATGCTGACTGGTCACACTGGAGGGGAGTGGGACTAAACTAAAGTTTAGAGTTGAAGAAATGGGTCTGTCAGAGCAGGAAGGTGTGGCAGACTGGTGTGATGGGAAGGACAGGTTCACAGAGGTCAAAGAGTCATTCGGTGTGAGATGAAGAGATGTGACTGAGGAAGAAGGGATAGCGTCGACTGGATGAGCTGTAGGTCGTCTGGTTTGGGAGGAGTGAACAGTCTGAGGTAGCAGCTGGATGGGAGCACTGGCCATCTTTAATGGAGATGACTTCGCCGTCTTTTTGACTTTAGCCTAAACAAAACAAAACAAAAACAGAGATAAGCCAGGAGGATCTAGATAGCATTCTGATGAGAATGGAAATCATGAGACCATGATGTGTCCTGAGTGGGTGTGCTGTGTGCTAAACTTGTAGTAATACAGAAGGAAAATGGAGAAGAATTTCAGCAGAAACTCAAAAATTATACCAGGGGAAAATAAGCTGTATGTAGAAATTGCTGAAGAGCTGACTTGAATTGGGTTTGCTACAATGTCCTCTACCAGTACTACAGTACTCTGCTAAACCGGTATGGGGCTGGATCAGGTGACCCTGAACACTCTTTTAGTTATGCTACAATAGGTTTGTTCTGCTGGGGTGCTGCCCTTCTCCGAGCCTGCTTTTGCTGGAGGTTTCTTCCCACTGTTGCCACATAGGGGGTCATTTCTTTCTTTCTAACACTGTAAAGTCTTTGCTTTTAAACATAAAGCACCTTGAGGCAATGCTATACAAATAACATTGAACTGAACTGAATGAGTACTTTCATATTTTGAAAATGTATGCATGCCAATGTCTGTATGTACCATGATGTCTGAAATTATATTAAACGATGATTTCTGGGTTATTTTGGGATTTTTTTGAGAATACTGGAGCGCTAAAACAACAGCAGGCTGTGCAATTGTATACTTAGTAGGGTGGGAAAGTTTGCATGGTTATGGCGGACTTGTGCAAGAACAGGGCGCTGACAGACATGAGGTTAGGTCAGCAGTAGCAGTCATCAGTTTGAAAATGATAGTGCTCTTTAATAACACTTTACAAACTTCATGGTGAAGCGCTGTAAGGCAGTCATGACAGTATTTTGGTCAGAGCAACATTTGCTACTGTATTGCAGTTGCTGGCAGTAAACCTCAGAGTCATAGAAGCAGTAAAGGCTAGCTGATTAGATTATATAACTTAAAAAAAACAAACTCCACTGAGCTCACAAAAGGCAAGAACCTTTTTCCCCACTGCAGCACTCCCACACTTTTCCCACTTGATAATGGTTTCTATGTCTCTTTGCAAGTAGAATAAATCCAGCATGAGTGAATGCAGCATTTTAATTGTTATACTCCCAGTCTAAAGGATAAATAATACAATATTTTTTGTAATACAAGCAACTAGAAAACAAGCAAAAATAATAACTTCTGTATAATCACAGCTTGCAAGAAATCTGAAAATGTTACCTTTGCTTTAGTTACTTTACGTGGAGCTCTGGCCTTCTGACTCAGATTCGGAGTCTTCTTTCTGTCCTCGCTCCTACTAACTTCTCCCTCCACACCTGTATGTACAACCCCATTCTGACTCTCGTGATTCTCTGTTTGCTCTTTTTCTCTGGATAGATTTAGGGTGGAGGGGGAAAGGCAAAGTTGGCGGGGGAAGGCAGCAGGGGAGAGGACAGCTGTTTTTGAGGGGCTAATACATACAGGCTGATTAAGGAATGGGGGCAATGAGGCTGTGAGGCTTTTGGTCAAAGGTACAGCCTGTTGGTTACAGGTAGGGGTGACATTCTGGAGTGTTGAGACCACAAAAACTGGAGTGGTAGTCGGCCTCTGAGAAGTAGCAGGAAGAGGAAATGGAGAAATGGTGACTCCTGCATGCCGAGATGTGTGTTGAGCTGGAGAGAAAGCAGCATTCAGCTGTGAGTCAGAATGAGGAACTGAGGCAGCCTGAAGAAATGACATAGGAGCAACTTGAGAAGGCACCTGAGTAACAAGGTTGGGTTGGTTCTGAGGAGGCATTGATGGGTGAAGCTGAGAAGGAGGAATTTGTCTGCACCACCTGTCTGCCTCAGATGGCTCCTGCATGTCCAAATTTATCCTCTGAAGTATTCGTGCCACAGTGTTTGGATTCTTAAATTTGCCAGAAGAAGGATCGGAAGGTGGAGTCATGAACGTCACCACGTTCTGCCTCTGCTCTATCATCTCCTTACACCCCATGACATCCACGTTCATGACTTTGAGGAACAGCGTGAAGACAGACGTTGAAGAAAGTTCTTTCTTCTCTACTCGCTCCCTCAGGACATCTACTGTAGTTCTTCTGGTGCTAGCTGGGATCAGCAGGTTGCCAATCCATGGTGTCACTGCAGCCTGAAGCATGAGGTCTACCCCCTGGCCAGTCATTCCTTTCATAAAGAGTGGCCTGCTGGTTTGGGAAGTCTTTGTCTTATATTTAGACCTACTGTAAAACCTCCGTGCTTGATTGTGCAAATGGGCTCGGAGCTGGTCAGGTGACACCATCATCATGGCACCACTGTTGTGGCGTTCTTCCCATCGCAGCTCCCTGGGATGTGGTCCAATAATCACAGAGCGTCCAAACTTCCCCACAATAGTTGATCGCATTAAGTTGTCATTGTGAGACTCATTGGAGGAAGCCAACACCACTGGACGAAAGTTCAGCAAAGTAAATGGTTGGGCTCGTTCAACTGGAATCCATTCCTGCATGGGTGGGAAAGTGTATTCTTCCTCCAATTCCTCCTCCTTCCCCTCCTCTTGCACCTCCACTAGTTTCTCCACTTCTGGTACCGCTGTCTTTTTCATCTTCTTTTTCTTCTCATCATCACTGTCCATGTATTCTATCACCATCTCTTCCTCCTCCTCCTCCTCCTCACTGATCATTTCTTCTTTTATTGCCTTGAGGCGTCTCCTGATGTTGTTGTTGGTTTTAGCAGCCTTCATCTTCTTCTCATCTCCCCCACGTTTCCTCTGTGGTTTTCTAGCACACCCTAATTTCTGTTTTCAGAGAGTTAAAAAAAGAATCATTGTGTCAGTTTCCATGGTTCCTAAGTAGTTAAGCAGTTAGTTATCACATTTTTTATGAATACTGCTCATTTTATTTATAAGTTATCATTAATACATGCGTTACACATGGAACCCTTAGTTCTAGTTATAAGGCATAATTACAATACAAAATCAAATTTAACTTTATGTTGCTGATATTCTAATTCTATGTCCTGCCAGTGGTTAAATAAAGTAAATGAATAAATGCACATTAGGAGAGTAATGAAAGTACCAATCCTCTCACAGCACCAACAATTCCCTCCCTCCAAGATAACAGGGTCATGTACCTCATCTGCAGCTTTGGTCATTTGCCTCCACGTCCTCATACACTGAGCATCAATACGGTTGGGAATCTCAGCTGCGATCTTCGCCCAGTGACCTGAAAGAAACAAACACGCGCATGCATACACACACACACACACACACACACAAACTAAAATGAGTCCAAACATACAAACGCTTGACAGTAGAGTATGTCACTGCAGCTGATTTACATATTTAGTGCAGAGTTTTATTTTTCATTGGATATTAATCAAGAAAATGGCCGTGCAGATGAAGATTTGGCTAAAGATTCATGTTATCAGATAATTTTAAAGCAGAACCTGAGCATCAAAGTGTGTGAAAATGTTATGTTTTGAACTTCTGAATGAGGACCGCCACTTCTTGGACTGTACAAAACAAGCTTTTTTTTTAGCCATTTAAGCCAACTTTCTTCTGACTGGCTACCCCATGCAAACAGAAGGTTTAAACAGCAGGTGGGTGGGGCTTCTGTGCTCACAACTAGCTCCATCCTGCTGGCGCCAAGTGCTTACTAATAGCTTGTCTGGGTTGTCTGGGCGTTGGAGTCCTCTATATTATTGTAGGGCTTTACAATATAAAGTGAATGAAGTGACTATTGTTGTGATTTGGTGCTATATAAATACAATTGAAATTAACTGAATGGAATTTGCAGATGACATTGTGATCTGTAGTGGGAGTAGGGACCAGGCTGAAGAGGGCTTGGAAAGGTGGAGGTGTACACTTGAGAGAAGAGTTCAATAAAACCAAGACAGAATAGGTGTGTGTGTGTGTGAATGAGATTTTCACTGTGCGTGACCAGAATGGACAAGCTTAGACATGAGTACTGATCGAGAGGCAAGGCTTGGAAATACACAGAGATTGTCCAGTATATGCACCAAGTACGTTAAATATGGAGCTGCTAGGCAGGAGGAAAAGAGAAAGACCACAAAACATTCATGGACGTAGTGAAGGATAGTGGGTTGTTGTGACGGAGGAGGCTGAAAGCTGCTATAACATGTTGCATGGGGTGATAAAGATATTTTAACCAAAAAAATAAAATAAAATAAAATTGATTTATCACTGTGGGGAAGGTCAAGAGTGAAGTACAACAGGGAGTGTTTACAGTCATCTGTAAACCACACTGGAGACTCCCACCATGGTTTGGAGCTGTATTTCAGTCAGTGGTATTGGGATCTTACAGAGACAGAAAATGATCCCAAACATAATCCCAATGTGGCAAAAGCACACCGGGATAGAAAAAACAAAAAACACAATGGAACACCAGCAGTCAAGGATTGGCCTCCCTACATTAATATTATTGAAGCAGTGTGGGATCATCTTCACAGAGAACAGAGCAAAGGGTAGAAACATAGAACAGCTCTGGATGTTCTTCAAAGAGCCTGGAGAACTAATGTTGAAGATCACTGAAAAAAGACAAGAAAGAGAGCCTAAGAGAGTTTAGGCTGTGTTGAAGAATAAAGATGGTCAAATGCCAATTACAAATTGTACAAACTCTGTTTTGGCCTTGTATACTATATTTCCATTTATTGCTGTACCAACTTTCCATTTTCCTATTAAAATATAAATATACAAGGGATGGCTCAAGACTTTTGCACAGTATTGTATATGTTACTTTGAAAATGTTTCAGCAACATGCTTTTAATATGCTGCTCTGTAGGCATGTTTGTGACCCACCGACTCCATGTTTCTCCACCAGCTCCAGTAGCAGGTCTCTCTCCTTCCTGTCGAATGGGCCTCTTTTTGTCCCAGCCTTCAGACAGTCATAATACCTGCAAACAACCACACACACACACACACACACACACACACACACACACACACACACACACCTTAACTAAGACCCAGATTATTACACAGACTCTGTTCTGTTCTCCCAGTCAGGTACTACCTGTCTCTGCAGCCTCCATCAGTGCGTCCAGGAACTTCCAACCTGATCTTCCACCAGTTCTTCTCTCCGTGACAAGCCACAGCTTGTAGCAGCAGCTGACAGACAAAGACTGGTCAGTAACCTGATATTATCGTATGTATCAGTACAAATATAACAAATATCCATAGTAGGTTCCAAACTGGGACCCTATGCAGCAGAATCTCATCACAGGAAGACAAACAAGTACTTCCCCTCTGAGCCAGTTACACTACACTGATGTGGTAGCTCTGCGGGTGCATCCACTTAGTCCTCTGTGTACCTTATCCTCCTGCTTGGTCCATGGCCCTCTCTTCAGGCTTGGGTCTAAAACTTGGTTCCACCTGTAGATCAACTGTGCCGGGTCACGACCCTCCATGAAGTAACTCACTGGGAACGAAAGAAGTTTCAGAGTGTTGGCATGTAAAACAAGCACATACAACTCATCAATGACAGAGAGACAGACAGACTGATGCAACAGCTTGATGTGATTACTCTGTGTATATGGGATAAAGTTCCCAATCCTCATCTTGTCCACCAGCTCTCTCAGCAGAGCATCTTCAGCTGGAGTCCAGCTGCCACGCTTTAGTGAGCCTGAGACAAAATGCTGGAACATCTGAAGACACATGAAAGCTGTTCTTCCAGTCTGAGAGGGAGAGAGAGGGGTCAAAAATAGCCACACATTTCAGACAGATGGACAATGCTTCCTCCTGCTCACCCCCAGCTCTTGTGCGATGATCTCCCAGTGTCTCTCTTTGTGTTTCCTGCTGATCTCCTTTAGCTGCTGCACCTCCTCCTGGCTCCACCGAGTCTTATTAATGGAGGGGTGGAGGAAGTTCTGCCAGAAACAGCGGATGTCCCCTGCATCCCTCGTCTCTTCAAACTGGAGACAATGGTAAAAGAAGTGATCACCTCAACACTCTGTCACTTCTGCATTCGTCATCTGATTCACAAATTATTTTTCAAAACTTACATCAATGTTGGATATTTTCTGCCAGTCATATTCTTCAAATCGATCACCAATCAGCTCCTCTTCCTTCTTCTGTCTGACCATTCAGAACAGAGAATGAGATACACATTACATTTTAAACTGCTGAACACACTAGACTGTTAAGATAAAAATTTATTGATGGCAATGTTTGTAGCCGTGGCTAATAGAAGAAGCTAACTGGCTAGTGTTATTCCAAATACTTGTTTCTTACTAGACTAAACTAAACCTGAACTAAGCTAAAACATTCTGGCGAAGCACTGGCTTCCACTGGTTTAAGTTTTATTTAAAATTTGCAGACGGTAAATACAAAAAAATGCCTTTTAAAGAGCACAATTATTCATGTGCAACTATTGTTTGCAGTCTGTCACTGATATACACAAAAGTTAAAAAGCGGATGGCGTCTGGACTTCTTTAAGTTTCTTGAAGACATTTCACCTCTCATCCGAAGAAGCTTCTTCAGTTCTGAACTGAAGAAGTTTCTCGTCAGCTGTGCCGACATAGACCGTTAAACTGTTTGTTGGACTTATACAGCGCTCATGTTACCTGATAACATGACAATTCCCATTTCTTCTATAAATATGGACACATCTGGCCCTGCAAAAACGCTGAAGTCAAAAATTAATATTGATATCCAGCTAACCTGAGAAAGTTGATTTCTCTCTCCAAACTGTCTATCTGCTCTCTGATTAGCTGCCTGTCTGCCTCCTCTACAGAGAGCAACTTCTGACTCAGGTAGTCCACTCTGAAAGAGAAACACACAGACACGGACACAAAAAAAGGCAGACAAAATGTAATTATAATAAAAACAATCATATCAATAATAATAAGAACAAGGATGACAGCACGTGATGTTACTTGGAGAGTTTGGGCTGGATGAGTCTCCTCAGACTCTCTCTCGACACTGCATGGATCAAGAGAGTCTTCTGCCAGCCCTCCCCTAAGACACACAGATACAAGAGATGTTGAAGGGACAAACACCACTTAGTGGTAAAATGGTAAATGGTCTACAGTTATAGAGGACCTATTACACTCATTTCCAGTCAATATTATTTTTGGGCTCTAATTTGCTTAATTGACAGTTGAAAATAATCCGTATTTATTCTGGTATTGGGCCTCAGTGCAGCCCCTCAGTTCATTAGAATAAAACAAGCAGTTTTAACTCCAGTCCCTTTAAGATACCTTTCTTTTGACTGTCTCTAGCATAGAAAAGTTTCTGTGCTCACAGGTTACAGCTCTCTCTTTAGAAAAAGCTACCTGAAATGGAGCAGTCTACCTGAGCTTTCTGGCTCATAGGGATTACAGACCTTGTTGAAACTTTGGCCATGTTTAATATGAGTATCCACTATTGTAACCACCAATTTTAACAACAACAACAACAACAACAACAGTCCAAAAAACAGCATATTAAATTTGCATGCCCTTGTCACAACTTTTTCTGAAGCATGCTGCTGGCATAAATTCTAATTAATTTCTTTAAAAAATATATTTGCGTGTTTGAGCATTTGAGATGTTCTTTGTATTATTTTCAAATTTAATGTGTGGTTTAAATTACTTGCAAATCTTTATGGATTCTGTTTGATTTATATTTGTGCTGCAAAAACATCACTGGAATTAGGTTGGTAAGATAAATTATGCACCTACTAAACATCAACATGTTAGTCTTACTTATGTGACCATGACTGATGCCAATGCTAGTATTTAGCCCCAAATACCACTGTATTTAAAAACGGCTTCACAATGCAGCTAACATGTTCATTTATTTATATACATTTATTTGGTTTGTTTCACTTTGGGCAAAAAACAAAAGAAAAAAGGTGTTTGTACAGTCTTACATCGTTTTATTTTCAGTTTCTTGTCGTCGAGATATCCTGCAATCCTGCTCGCCTTTTCCCTCGCCTCCTGATTGGCTGGAGGACCCTGGAGACATGCGGATAAACACAGCCCCTTATTGGTCAGCTGCGGTAACAGTAACCCTGTGTCTGTTGTTGGGTATGTTTATCTTACCAGTCCCGTCAGTTTATCCTTGAAGTATGGTTTCAGGAAGCGACCTAGATACATCTTCATTGGCTGCTGGTAGGAGGAGTTGGTGGGCTGCTGTTTGGAAGGCTCTTTGATTGGTCCAGACAGCTGAGTTACCAGTTCCTTCTGCAGGAGAAAAACAACAAAAAAACAAAAACATTTAATATTAACACTGACTTACTGTCTGTAGTCATGTGTTAGTACTGCTGTCTGAGATTGTCTGTTAACACTCCTAATGTCTGTGGTTGTGTGATAATACTCTTCTAATGTCTGTGTTTTTACATCTGGCTATTCTCTGTGGTTGTGTGTTTTTATTGACTTGCTGTCAGTTGTCTTGCGCTAATACTGACCTGTTGACTGGATGTTCGTGCATCAGTAGTCTCCTGATGTCAGCTGGATGTGGCTCAGTACTGACCCGCATTCTGCGGTTGTGTGTCAATGCCCTGTTGTATGCATTAGTACTGTGTGTGTGTGTGTGTGTGTGTGTGTGTGTGTGTGTGTGTGTGTGTGTGTGTGTGTGTGTGTGTGTGTGTGTTTTTTGGGACT
>VVHJ01051102.1:5599-16323 GCA_015107715.1 Tylochromis polylepis | reverse complement strand
GAAAAGACCAGTTCATCAGCCCCTGACAGCCAGCACCTGCTGAGCCCCGCCCCGCGAGCTCACTGCCATACGCCTCCCTTGCAGCCGCGCCAGGGACCACACCCCGCCACAATGTCCTTGCATGGGTTTCTTCCAGGTGGTACCGTTGCTTGAATTGCATAAAATAATGTTTAAATAGGATAAACAAAAATTTGCTTTTTACTGCTTGATAATATACTGTATATCTACCGTTTTGTATACATAAATATCTGGTGTTCCAATGATTATTCTTATTGGGTAGATTTCTGTATATTGTAACTGTATGGGCAGAAACTGTTTTTTAACTCTATCACTATTACCATTTCTTTCAGCTAATTATTGATTAGCTTATAGGCAGCTCTTTTGTTCCACTTAACACTGACTTAACACACGTCACTTTTCTCTTCTTGTTCCACACCGCGTAGCAATAACTGCACAAACATAGTTGTTCTATTTAGAGTTGTCCTGAATGCATTCAAACTAGTACACATACAACTCGTACACGTCATGAAAAAGCATTTGGCCCCTTCCAGATTTCTTAGGTTTTTACATATTTGTCACACATTCAGATCATCAAACAAATTTTATTATTACACAGATATAACTTACGTAAATACAAAATGCAGTTGTTAAATGATGATTTCATTTATTAAGGGTAAAAAGCTATCTGAATCTATCTGCCCCCACCCCCACTTCCCAGCAGTGGCAGGTGTACCAAAATTACTCCAAGAGTGCAGACACGACTAATCCAAGAGATCAAGAGAGAGGAAGAGACTGGGCAAAAATGTGATCCATGTTTGAGTTCTGTGACAAAAAACTATGCTGACCAAAAAAAGAACATAAAGGCTTGTCTCAAATTTGCCAAAAACATCTTGATGATCCTCAAGACCAGGTGTGAGAGAACTCCAGGCCTCAAGGGCCGGTGTCCTGCAGGTTTTAGATGTGTCCTTGATCCAACACTGCTGATTTAAATGGCTAAATTACTTCCTCAGCATATCTTGAAGTTCTCCAGAGGCCTGGTAATGAACTAGTCATTTGATTCAGGTGTGTTGACCCAGGGTGATATCTAAAACCTGCAGGAGGCCTGGAGTTCCCCACCCCTGCTCAAGACTTTTGGTAAATATTCAGTGAACTCACAAGACATAAGTTGAACTTAGGAACTCAAGTATCAGTTTGTTCCCTCAAACTTTGGTTATGCACCAAGAAAATAATCCAAAACACACCAGCAAGTTCTCTGAATGACTCCGAAAAAAGGATTGTGAGTGGCCTTGTCAAAGTCTTCACTTAAATCTGATTAAGACACTTTGGCATGACAGGGTGTTCATGCTGGAAAGCCCTCCAATGTGGGGGAATTTAAAAAGAAATCTGCAGAGTGGGCCAAAATTCCACCACAGTGATGTTATTAAAGAGTTATTGCTAACACAAATGCCTAATGCCTAATAGATCTTGCTGCCAAGGGTAAAACAGTTATTAGGTTTAGGGGCAATTGCCTGCTGACAATAGCTCAGTAGAGCAAATTATCTAGTAATTGGAAGGTTGGTGGTTTGATCACTGGCTGCTCTGGTCTGTATGCCAAAGTATGTTTGCTGAACCCCAAGTTGCTGTCCTATTTGTTCATCAGAGTGTGAATGTTAGACAGAAAGCACTTAGATAGAAAGAGCATAGGAAAAAGTGCTTCTGTGAATGAGACATGTTGTATAAAGTGCTTTGACTGTTTAAGTAGAGTAGAAATGTACTAAATAAAAACCATTCCATTTACACAGGGCCATGGAGCTTTGCAAAGTTTTATTCTTTTAATAAATGAAAGCATCATTTAAAAGCTATTTTGTGTTTACTAAGGTTATCTTCATCTAATATTAAAATTTGTTTGACGATCTGAATCATGTAAGTGTGACAAATGTGCAAAAATATGCCACAAATGCTTTTTCACTCTACTGTATATGTAATTGCCTAAAAGCTATTATGTTTGCAGACAAATAAGCTTCCAAGTAAAGCATTCTTGTGTACTAAAAGAGCAACATGAAACATTTGTTTTAGCTCGTGCCCTTAATTGAAACTGAAATTATGTTTCCCACCATTTTAAACAAAGTGACTCTTGCTAAAATTAAATGGATTCTTCCTTTTGCTATGTTCTACGTTTTGACAGACTTTAGGAAATTTTTGCTCGGTAGTGTTTTATAATAATTGTAAAGACTTTACATGGAAAAAGTGGTTAATTTTTAATCATCTGCAAGCAACAGGTGGATCATCAGACACACAGCTCTAAAACCGAGTAAAGTTGATAGTCAGGGGGAAAAAAAAAAGTTGGCCAAATTGTAGTATTTGAAGTTCAGTTTTGGCACCACCAGGGAGTGCTCTGGCTCTGTACTTTAATTTTGGGAGAAAGGGGAGAGGAGCTCACAAAATTACACTCTAGACTCCACTCTCGGTTGGAGCACGGTAAGCAAGGTAGCTGGCCAGGAGGATATGAGACATTTATTCTTATTTTTTGTTATTTATGATTATGGTAGTGATTCAAAAACAGATATTTCATTAGTTCTTACTAGTATGGTGTGATATTACATAACACATACTCTTTCCTGACTGAACTTTGCCCTAACATATGTCCACACTCTAGCACATTTCCATGGGATTATTATTATTAAAATATTCTTTTTATTATAATAATAAGAAGAATATTAAGATAATGGTTAATCGAGTGTACTCCCTCTGATTTTGTATGTTAGTAATACAATTTACAAAGTAAATTTTGAATGGACATTAATGAAGATGAAGATTAAACCAAAACTATTTAAAAATGTATACATGACATTTTATGGACTGATGGGGAACTCATTCTGGTGTTTCAGTAATAATGCTACCTGGAATCCTAAGAGGTTAGCACTAATGATGCTACACCACTATTATGTATTTTTCAGAATTTATGTTATATGTTGTCTTTCTTAAAGTTAAAAAAAGTACTAAACACACGCACGCACGCATGCACACACAGGTACAAACATAGGCTTATGTAATACATTATATTGCCAAAAGTATTTCAAAACACAGACATTGGATGCTGAACTATGCAACACAGTCGATGGACTGATTCTTATATAGCACTTTTCTCCTTTATCTGAGCACTCAAAACACTTTACACAACTTGCCAGATACATGTGTCCAGATACATGTGCATATACCTGGCCCCCTTTAAACCATCAGCATGGGGCCAAGCTATGCACATATTACTGAATTAAAGGAGCTGACATATAGGCAGAGAAATATATAACAAAGGCCTGACATGGACACCCAGATATATGTTAAGGCATAAAGGGGCTGAATGACAGAAATTGTATGCACTCTACAACTGTGTTCTGTATGATATGTGATCTAATAGTGGTGGGCAGAGTTTATGGAATATAAATATATCAAAAGAGGTAACTTGTGGGGAGATTTGTGTTGACATGTGAGTATGAGGTCATATGAATAGTCATAAAGGAAGGGTTTGGATGGAATATTGAAGGGCACAGGAGGGGTTGTATATGTGAAAAACAATAGAGAGAGAGAGTGGGAGGGCAACAGCGTCACACACAGGAATATCTTTTTTTGTCTTTGATTTATGGTTTTGAATTACACACAGAAGAAATACAAGGCAAAGAATGAAAAATATGTAATGAATGAGTGTTTTTCTTTAATTTTAGGCTGTGTATAAACAATTAGTGTGGCTGATGTAATGTCACCTGTTGGCTTGTGGAATCCACATTTTGAAGCCTTAATGTTTGCCTTTTGGCCACCACTATGTTAGCGTTTCGCAGACCATATTGACCATGGATGATGGAGTGGAGTACTAAGTTATCAACTAATGCAAATTTGTTCCACAAGCTACACCAACAAAAACTGTAGGGTGCACAGATATCCATGCCTACTAATTAGTATTACCTAAAAGACTAATAAACTACTAGAATTTCAATAAACAAAACTAAACAACAAACTTCTTGGATGGCCTGTACAACACAGATTTGTTACATAGTTCTGTGAGGCAGGCTCCAAAAAGCAGAAACTACAGTACCAATTTGAAAATTCAAGGCAGAGCAACGAGCTGAGTTATGAAAAAAATAAAATAAATTATCCACAGTATCTTTGTTATGAAGATGTAACTATTACTAGAGCCCCAAACTGTATTTTGTACCACGAAGGCTGTAAAGATACTTTTTACCCCTGAGCCTGAAGGCTGTATCGTTGACAAGAGCAGCCCAGCTGCCATAGGACAAAATGTAAGGTGCACCCTGGACAGGTCCCCACCAATAAACCTAAACCCAACAACTGCATGTCTTTGGACTGTGGAGAAAGCTATTGGAGAGAACCCATCCAGACACGGGGAGAGCATGCAAACTACATAAAGAAAGGCCTTGGCCAGATGGTGGATTGAAACCGAGGACCTTCTTGTGAGGCAACAGTGCTAACCACTGCACCACCCTGCTGCCCTGTTTAAATAGGGCAGCAAAGCAACAAAGTCATGTTTACTGTCCTGACAATGCAGGTAAAAATACATTGTGATTAAGAGAGGCTTAATACATTATGTTGGTTTTAGAACTTGTACTTCCTGGGGATTTACTTTCTTCATTGACTTAATTCCTGCCAGCTTGCATGGATGTTAAAAGGGGGTAAAGTGAACCTATTGCTACAAAGTCAAAGGTTTACCGGGAAATATGCAAGTCTTGACAGTTTGAAGGTTATATCAAAATCCTCTATCCATATTTGTATACTATGTGTCATAGTATATTTATATACTGCAATAGACTTAGAGAAGGAGAAATGCTCAGTGCATCATGGGAAGCCCCCAGCAGTCTCACTCCTTTTCACTGACCATGCGTTTATACACCAGTCTGCATTTAATTATGAGTTATTATTAATCTCTGGCTCCCTTCCAGAGTGTGTCTTTGCCCTGACTACCTCCTCTCACCCCCAACTGGTTGCAGCAGTTCGCTAACCCTCACTGAGCATGATTCTGCTGAAGGTTTCTTTCTGTTAAAAGGGAGTTTTTCCTTCCCCCTCGCCAAAGTACTTGGTTGTAGGGGATCATCTGATTGTTGCGGTTTCTCTGAATTATTTTAGGGTTTTTAACTTAGAAAATTAAGTGGCTTGAGGTGATTTTAGTTCTGATTTGGTGCTATAAAAACAAAATTGAATTGAATTTAATAACTGATAATAATAAAGGAAACTTTTGTTGGAATGATACTGTGATTGGTACGTTGCAGAGGCAGTGCAACATCAGTCTGCAGGAAGTATATCTGAGCTGCTGAAGTACTCTGCCTCTCTCTGTTCTGAGTTTGTGTTGCATGAGTTATGGAATAATATTATGTAACAGGCAGTTGTATATTGTACAGAAATTCTCATGCTATTCCACAGTCTCAGATCCTGCTAACTGACATGATTGGCTGTGTGTACTTAATTTGTTATGTTGCAAGTGTACAGTATTTTCTTATAAGAGTCAAAGTGAGTGTATACGTGTCTGAGTTACTCTGAAAGGGTTTAGGAACATTACCTCATCAAGTTGACCTGTGATTGGTACATGGCCTGAGAGTTGCCATGGTAACAGCTAGCCTTTTTTAGCAGACTGGTTCTGCCGTGCCCACACAGCGCTCAGTGAGTTGGCCCAGTAACACTGTGTGTGTGCTGGAACTTCTGTATCTGTGAGTACCAGCATGTGTTTCACACCTAAAGAGTGACAACATTTACTATATATATATATATACATAATATGTGTGTGTGTGTGTGTGTGTGTGTGTGTGTGTGTGTGTGTGTGTGTGTGTGTGTAGAGAGAGAGCGAGAGAGAGAGATATTGGCACTGCAGTAGCCTGCCATTGCCACCCTTGCAAATGGTGCACACCAAAAGTGATGTTTGGTTGTTCGAGTAGCCCTCGGTTTATTTCCTAGTGCAGCTAAAACAACTTGTTTGAGATAGTGGATGAACTGAGGATTTCACTAAAAGCTATTATAAGCTGTGCAAAAGTACTTTAGAGTTTAAGAATGTTCTTTCTGTGAAAAGTAGAAAAGTAGTAGTGTTTTTTGAAAAAGGAGAAGATTTTATTACAATGGCAAACGTCTTTCTTTTGTATGTGTTCTAGTATCTCTGGTGTGAGGACTCTGAGTATCTGTGTCTTTATGCTTTTAACTGAGTTTGAAGTAGTTGCTTATGATGATTACATGGAAGTGCTCACACATGCAAACGCACAAACACTGTGCAATGACACAGAGTGGGCAGTGTCTGTTTTGGAAATGATGACTCATGTTCACTTAAACTGTAGCAGAATATTCTGCTGCAGTCTAAGCAAACAGAATATAAAAACACAGTGCATGAAAGCATAGAGAGACACTATAGACGAGGACATAGTACTTTGTTATCTTTGTTCACATTTTCCCATCAAATTATTTGGTTGGCTCGCACAACCTAACAAACAATCTACAACACTGGAACCCTTAAATAATCTTATTTCTTTGTGCATTTTTTAGTGCTCTGCAGTTTCCCTCTCTCTTCACTTCTGAACTTTTATGTCCATTTTTATTCACTCATTCATCACCATTCCTTTTCTTCTTCCTTGTGCTTCAGCAACAGTGGCTGCTGAGTTCAGCAAAACAGAAATTAAAATTGCTCCTCTACTCCATCTCTCCATCTTTCTATTCTTTCTGTCTATGCTACCAGTTATGTCCCAGTCTCTGTCCTGCTATTGGTTGGAAGTGATGTCATCATGTTCCTCTGGGGCCCGTCAGTAACCTATTGGAAGCCAGTAATTTTACAGCCAGCAGCCGCACATGCTCATATACAGTTGATCAAACATTCGTTCACAATAGATGTGTGGTGGAAACAGCCAGTGAGTTTGTCATAAAGCATTTGGTAAAAACTGATAAAATGGTTCTTTGGCACCAAATACAACAAGTTCTAAGTTTTAAGAACTCGCTAGAGGAGCATTTTATTCTCCTAACACTAATTGCATTATATAGTTATTATCTTTTCACCCAAGAGGGAAAACAAAGTGTAGAGATATACATTCATGTTTTCTTGAAGGTATCTGTCTATGCAGTACTGATACTATCTTACAGAATTTACACAAGAAATATAAGAAATATTGTGTTCTTGAGTCATAAAGTAAGAGCGTAGAGGTGTGGTGTGCTTTTGTAGGAAACATAAAACTTGTCAGAGACATCTAGTTCCCTTTCATTAACCATACCCCTCGCTCCCATCTTAAAAGGTATTATTTATGGCCCACCACAACAAACAGAATTTATAGTGTAATTTCTCTTTTCATTTCATCTCATGGTGGCAGCACCATCTGATCTGATCTCTATGTTCCATCCAGTGACTGTATAAAAGTTTTTTACACTTATTGGTTGTGACCGCCTGTGGCTAATTTCTGCCATGACGCCTCTGAAAAAGAGATACTGAAGGCTAGAGCTTCACTCAAAAAAAAATAACTATTTGAAAGAACATAAAACAATAATGGAAAGGATTTCCACATGATTGAACTGCTTTATTTTAGCATTATGCAATTCTGTTATTCCAACTTAACTGGAGTAAATAAGCTGATTCATCATTAATTAAGTTGGTCCAAGTCAAGTACATTGAGTCCAACTTAATTTAACTGAGTTGATCTAACCCATGCAAATTAACTTAGTTAAACAAAAATGCTTAATGCTAATAGAAAGTAATTTATTAATGTGGAAATCCTTTACATGATTATTTTAGAGTCTAGAGTCTGTTTAACATAAAACTTGGATGGATTTATAACACCTTTCACATAGTTGTCACTCCATCCATCCTCTTATCTTTATCAGAGTTGTGGGGGGGCCTATCCCAGATGTCATAGGGTGAGAGGTGAGGTACACCCTGGACAGGTCGCCAATCTAGCAAGGCTAACACAGAGATAAGACAGCCATACGCACTCACATTCACACTTATGGGTAATTTAGAATCTCCCTCTTATAACCCCAGTGATTTTCCTGTGGTTTGAAATCTAATCTGATCTTGTGAAATTCATGAGTCCAGGCAAATAACCACTCTTGCTAGATTGTATAATGTCATCTCAACAAGAATAAATTAAGTTGCTGATTTTCATGCAGATCCCACATGATATAATTACGATCACCATAGAAACATGAAATTATTTTCTTCAAATTATAAGTTAGACTCTTGTAAATATAACAACCACCTAATTTTATTTTTTGAGTGTTCCAGGAGAGATGGAAATGGCAAATTAGGCAAACACAATTGTTTCCGTGAAAACGTACAGTATTGCAAAGTAAGTAAGAAAGGAATTCAGTGTCAAGAGACACTATCAGACAAAACATACTAATTCATATCAGAGAGCAACCATGCTGAAAAACCTTTCACAGACAGTGTTTATCAAAGACTGTGTTATGAAATATGTGAATGGAAAGTAGATTTATTTTGTTCAGGCTTGAACACACCTAATCACCATAATGACAACTGTTATATTACTGAATATAAAACGTAAAAAAACCCAACACAAACATAATGTTCATGTTTTAAAAAAGGCAGGAAGGATTGTTTGCCATCTGGCACTCTTGGAAAAAAGTCTGGATACCCCTGATATAAACCATGACAGCATGATTTTCCAAACTTTAACCTATATTGCCACCATATACTGTGGAAATTCATTAGTTTCCAAATATAAATGTTTAGTGGTAGAAAGTCAGAGATAGGTAAAATTTATATTATAATTTATATCCATAGTTATCAACCTGAACAAACCTCGCAGACCTTGATTGCTAGAAGATTTTAGGGCTGATACTGATACAAAAACTCTGGTATTGCTATGCCAGCCTATTTTCTTTATATATTTATTTCAGAAATATGTTTTGCAAACTGTTTAGAAACTTAGTGTAAAGACAGTGACCCTGCTCCACTGTCTGCTCAGCTGATATGCTATTCTGCTACATGTGTTGCATACTTTGCTTTGCTTGATAAACTAATGTCATGCATTAATATCTACTATACTTGAAAAAATGCATCCTCATCCTCCTCAAAATGTCCTCATTACTCAAATCTTTTTATGTTTTCAAGTGTAACCAGTGGGGCCTTTTGGGAGCTGACACTCACAGGGGATTGGTGTTTTTGTCAGTGTTAACTAAAATCATACTGAAATGTATCCTTCTCAGCAAATATAAATCCTAAACCAAAATGCTGCATAGCAGTTTATAGATTGTTATGAGGGGATTTTTACAGTTCTGAAAAGTTAATTGGATCAATCTGTATTTCAGCGATGGCCTGTTAAACAGTTGTCAAATCATATTAGCAAATAGTCTACAAAGAACTTGTGTTTTCACAAATTAGACTGACCCCAGCTGTGCCTTTCTGATCTTGTACTCTTATGGGCTAGCTTGTTCTTGGTTCCACTTTTTTTTTTTTTGCTCTTCTCATAGTGGAGATTCCAATGCACATTGTATTTTTTTTCCCCCAAACTGCCACTGGCAACCTCACATTAAAAACATTAATGTCAGTGTTTAGAAAACAAAGAAAAAGGAAAGTGTGCAATAGGCAAAGCAAACTGTGTTAATGAAAAAATTCTGAAAGTGAGATGAGTAGAGTCCAGGACCAAATCATTGTAACTGTGGTAAAAGCTTAAGCATTTACTGAAACATTCAAAATTATAAGTACTTTCCCAGTTATCTAAACATGGTGGAATACCCTATTAACCATATATAGTGTATTAAAATCATTTAAGATCATCAGAAAACTGTTTGTGATTTGATAATCATGTCCACTGTACAAAGACACATGTTTTTAACTCAACATGCTGAAATTGATGATGGGGTAATGCTTCTCTTCTCTTCTCTTCTCTTCTCTTCTCTTCTCTTCTCTTCTCTTCTCAGATGCTTATGTCTACCATATGTTGCTCTGTATGATACATGAATGACTAAAGAGATACCTGTGGCTCCACCGTCTGTTGGGAACACATACACATACAGATTTCAGTTTTCTGATCTGGGATATTTGGGGGCAAATCAAACCTTGAACTCTTTGCCATTTTTTTTCTCCAAACAATTCTGAACAATTCTGTGATCACAAGGGTGCTGTTTCCAAGTGTTCAGGTAGATATCAAAATAACCACCACATCTGTTCTGTCTGCCAGTGTGATAGTTTTTCTAGTTATCTCTTTCTTTCTCACCCCTGTGTTTTATTCTCTGTGTCCTCCTGTTGCACACACTCTGAGCCCATGTTGTGATATCAGAGTGTGTGTGAGCAGAATTCCAAGGACAGATGGGCTGACACAGAGGTGAGCAAGTTCATAGATGCACGTTCAAGAAAATTGCTAGACTTGGGGACATAGAACTATATCATTATAAACAAAAATGGAAATTAAGATGGTTTAGACTGACATTATCCCCCTAGGGACCAAACACACAACCATGTAACATATTGAAAGGGTTCCACCCAGACTGCGATCCTAACTTGGATATGCAGAAGAAAATGGATGCATTGATGACTGGATCATTATTGTCCAGTGTTACCATGGGTTTTTTTTTTCAGTTCTCTGTTCATGTAGAATTTCAAAAAAAAAGTTATTTTCACAAATTTAAGAATAGCACAACCCAATGTATATTACAGTGGCTTGCAAAAGTATTCGGCCCCCTTGAACTTTTCCACATTTTGTCACATTACAGCCACAAACATGAATCAATTTTATTGGAATTCCACGTGAAAGACC
>VVHJ01051025.1:2610-13716 GCA_015107715.1 Tylochromis polylepis | reverse complement strand
GTTATGCTGCAATAGACGTAGGCTGCTGGGGGATTCCCATGATGCATTGAGTTTTTCTTTTCCAGTCACCTTTCTCACTCACTATGTGTTCATAGACCTCTCTGCATTGAATCATATCTGTTATTAATCTCTGTCTCTCTTCCACAGCATGTCTTTTGTCCTCTCTTCCTTCTCTCACCCCAACCGGTCGCAGCAGATGGCCGCCCCTCCCTGAGCCTGGTTCTGCCGGAGGTTTCTTCCTGTTAAAAGGGAGTTTTTCCTTCCCACTGTCGCCAAAGTGCTTGCTCATAGGGGGTCATATGATTGTTGGGTTTTCTCTGTATCTATTATTGTACGATCTACTGTACAAATATTAAGCGCCTTGAGGCGACTGTTGTTGTGATTTGGCGATATGTAAATAAAATTGAATTGAAATTAAATACAAACCAATGACTGCGACTTCTGGTCGAGGTGAGGAAGTAAGGAAGTACAATTACTTTGTTAATGTACTTCAGTAGAATTTTCATGTATCTGTACTATACTTGAGTGTTTATGTTTCTGGCAACTTCTACTCCCTTTTTACACAAATATCTCTATTTTTCACTCCCTAGATTTTTCAAAAATAGGCTTGTTACTTTATGGGACGAGATGATAAAGAGAAAAAACACATAATCTATGCATCATTTATAGAGCTACTCTGAGGGGTTGAAGTGAGCCAGGATGATCCAGAACAGCATTTTTGATGCAGATGTCTATAAGTTTTGGTTGCGGTACTTCAGCATCGAACAAATATCAGCAGACATACATAAGTGTGCAGTTTGTGACACAGTGTGTCTGCTAGCTACAGGTCAAGCTGTTATTTCCCAAGGAGAGAAAAGAGTACAAAAGAAAAAGATGGAGGTGATATTTAAAGGTAAGGACTGCTCAGTGACATTTGTTACACTGGAAACATAAAGCTTGTGTGTAAAACCCTCATTTTCAAGGCTTTTGAAAAGATGTGCTGCTGAGGTAATGCTTTTTCATAGCGGGAAACATCCTGCCATGCAAACCGAAGTATATTAATGTTTTGTTATCCAAAGATTGCACGAAAAAACTGGGGAGTGCAGTGCAGGCTAAAGAGATTAGCCTGCAGCACTGTGGTGAAGTTTACAGTAATGTACTGTGCTGGTGCAGAGCATCTGTGGTGTACATCATGTTAGGTTACATCAAGGGTAGCACGCATCTATTTAGATTTAAGCTGATGATGCTGATTAGATTCACTCAGTGAACTCCACCTTTATAATAGCTTCATACTGCTTATATTCTACATAACAGATGTTCCTGCTGAGTACATTCACTAGAATTTCAATTTCTGTTGAAATAAAGTGTGTATTCCCTTGGAGAACACAAAAATAAACTTTTTTGGGAGTATTATGTTTTAAAGTTACCATCAGATAGAATTACTCATTAACTGAATGGGTTAAACTGGGCTGGGTGAGAAGTGCAAGGTCTGTACTGACTTTAGTTTAAATAAGTGCACAGTAAGATCCTGCTGTATGTAAAAAAATAGACTAACATGATAGTTACTAATATTTTTAGATTATTAATTGACCATTGCCTATGTGTTGGCATAAGGACTCAGCATACTGAGTAAACTCTGTAGATTCATGTAGCTTTATGCAGCATTTTAGAGTTTCAACATTGTGCTCACAGCTTGTTCCTTTGGTTTCAAAACTACCCTGAGATGTATAAAAAAGCTTATTTTAAAGGCTTTATGTATCATTTTAACAGCACATGAGCTCATTGTTTGCCTGTATATGACATTTAAATAATTTGTTTGCTTGTTTTTTATTTGTTATAAATATGATATAACCCTGCTGTATGATCACATGACAGCATACGGTTGGAAGGGTATTGGACACATGGAAAACATGGCAGTCACGAAACAAAATGTGCATCAATATGAAGATGCAGAATTCACAGAGGTGAGGAGGTAAGAGCGGGCCAGCCCACGCTGGCTGAGAGGAAGAGCATTTGAGAGTGCTGCTTTCTGTCATCAGCTGTTTGAGGTTAAGTGTCATTTTATGGTCTAACATATTCCACCAACTGTAATTTCAGAGAACAGCATTCACTGTCATGATGTAGATGTAGTCAGTTTCACCTCTTCTGACATAAACACAAAAACAAAGTCTATTTACTGGTCTTTGGTTTATTATTGGTCTTTGTTGGGGAACACTGAACTCCACTCCTGAGCTCACTGAACTGGCAGAAAGTCAGCCTCAGAGGAAACAGCGGCTGGTTTACTCCCAAGCAGGAGAGCATCTAACGTTTCCCAGCTCTCCCATTTCTTAAATCCAGTTTCACTTACAGTGCTTAGCTTTAGTTGTCTCTGATAACCAGCAGCATCTGTGAGCTCTTTTTGTGGACTAAACGAATCAGTAGCAGAAAACACAGCCAAAGGTATTTAGAAGTTATCGCATCCGCATGGATTTTCCCGTTCCTTCTCTCCTGTCCTCATGAGCTGGAAAACTGCAAAGGCTAAGATCACTTCTGTTGTTTCCTCTCGCCTGGAAATGTTAACCAAAAGATTTGCAGTGTAGTCAGGATGATTAGAAATAGTAGTTTTATAACCACAGCTCTGGAGCGCGACCAATGTCCTTAACCCTTGAGTGCACTGCAAACGGAATGTAATTGCCGCTTTTGTAGGTGAAAATATGTGTTAAATATTTAAGATTTTTAAGACAATTAATGTGATTTTAAAATAAACGTGCCTGTTGGCAGAAATAGTTGGCTTTTCTTCTGACTGCTACAGTGCGTTCAGCGGCGCTCTCTGAAGCAAACTGTACTGGTGCCTGTTTATTCTCCTCATACAGTTCACACAGTATCACTGTCCCTCTACTGTAATCTGCCTAACCCTAACTGTTAGCAGCCAAACGAAACAGCTACTGCTCTGTGAATGTATGCATGGTGACACAAAAGAGAGTCAGTGTGTTGTGTAGTAGCACATAATATATGTGCAATCCATCAAAATGAAAGTGAGCCAGTGGAGCCTCACCTTGACATAGAGCTGCTGGAACTCCTCCAGGTTGAGTCGGCCGCTGGGACAGTCCTTCAGGAATCCCTTGTACCACTGCTTCAGCTCGTGTTCATTAAACTCTGTGTTCTTCACCAGATCCTCCATCACTTCAGGGGTCAGCTTGCTGTTCTGTTTCCCCATTTTTCCTGTAAAAAACAAAACACCAAAGAAGGAGGGGGGGGGGGGGCAGATGACATCTTTCAATTAATGCAGAGCACAAAGAAGAACCTCTACATGTGTGAATCTGCAGTAAAAGTCTGGAGGGTGTTCAGAAGAGTGATTCATTGAGGCAGAAAGCAGAGAATTCGAAAGAAGTGTGAAAACGCACACCGTCTAAAAATAAGCTTTAAAACAAATGGAGCGAAATGCTAGGATATTAGCACTGCCCTGTTTCTACCTCTTGGATAACAGGGTCAGTTTATCAGACAGGCTGCTTTATTCCTTGCCTTTGAGCAGCTGCTTGTCCCACTTTTGTTTACTTCATTTTTAAAGGAAAACTCAACCATTGAAATTCTTCTAATCAGAGCTTTTGTATTAAATTCATTAAAAAATATTAACCCAACTGTCGTATAAATAAGAAAATTATCCTAGACAACTACAATGTATGCAGGCTACGAGTCTAGGGAAATAAAATATAAAAGATTTTTTACGTAGGGCAAGTGCCTGCCCTGTCCTTCTTTTAATATTAAAAATGATTATTTTTAAGACCATGGCATATTAAAATCTTATTCCTTCCAATTAAACTTTTAGCCACATTTCCTATTCTGGCTTTCAGTTCCCTTCCAAATAGAGAGAATCCCATCTTAAAAATGAATCTCTGGCTTTTGGAAAGGGTACCAATGACATCTTATGATCCTAAAGTAGTTAACCCACTGTGACTTTTAAGAAATATTCGAGTATGTTTTGGTTTAAAGTCTCTTAATTTCTCCACTACAGCCGTCTGCCACCCAGCTGCCTCTTCTCCATCTAGCTGCCTGCATCTGCATAATGCTGATGCTGCCACTTCATATGGCCTTGATTAGCGCATTAACCAACTCATAATTATCCTAATGTGAAAAAGATGGTTTCGAATTTTGGAACATTTCCGCTCTCGCTCTCTCTTGAGATGTTTTATTAGATCTCTTTAGCGCAAAAACCAAGGGAGATGTGAGGCAGCAACAGTATGTGTTGTGTGGTGCCAGACGGTCTCTGCGTGAGCACCTTCCTTGGCGTGTCGTGGCTTCAATATGTTGAGAAAATGAAAAGAGCTAAACTAAACTTTAGAAAGATCATTGTTTTGCTCTGATTTTATTGGCAAGGTTACACTGTTACTGTGTGGCAGAGGCACCGAGAGCAGGGACTGTTTTATAAAAATATCCCTGTGAGGCTCTTAAAGATCCTGTGACATCCAGCTCTGAGGTTGCCTGCCAAACAGCAGCCGCGCACTGTGAGAAGTTATCAAATTAACAACGCCTCCACAGTTGCCAAGTTTGCTTATTGATCATCTATTGGACTTGATTTTGTCACAGCACACCCACTGTTATACCCCGGTTGTCATTTTGCTTTAAATGTGGGTGACAGCACCGAGGCAATTTTCCAAAACAATCAATGGTCGATGAAAAGCAGCTCTGATGACAAGAAGTAAATTTCCCTTCTTCTATGTAAAAATAAGAGGTAGGGGTACCAAGATCATCTGACCAAAATCACCATCCACAGACAGTAGAGACACTGGCTGTGCTGGGATTTTGGCTGTATTTACAAGTACAATGATGCACAGCCCAAAACTTTTATCTAATCATTAAAAAAAAGGGCAAAGTCAAATGTCAGTAAACTAATAGTCAGTAGCATCAGATAACTCTCTTTTGTTTATTTTCCCACAATATTCATAATCATGCAACTTAAGCCTCAGTCACAAAAGCCTAGTGACTGGTTGGCACCCCTGGCAACCTCTGGTCACTAGGGAAAAATGTGTATTTCCACACTATTCGAGATTGGTGGCTTGTTTTTGCTTGTTGCAGATCCAAAAACCTCCTTTGGCTGCTAGAAGACTGCCACTGTCGCAAGTAGTTTGTATGGAAGACGCTGACTCATCTGCAAGCACTCGCTAACTAGCCACCAAATTATAGTGAAAGAATGATTGCCATCAAAGTAAAAGCTGCACCTCACCGCTCAAACCAACACATTTCAAAAGGTGCAACTTTTATTTTCAAGGCAAACAGTCGCCTTGAAAATTCACAATTTCACTAGTGCTTAGGGAACAGTTTGTTCATGTTTGCAGAAAAGTATTCCATACCAGTGATCACGACAATCTGCTACCAATCAAACCAATCACACGGAGGTCGTTGGCGTAACACCTTATAAATATTTTCCACCTATTTCACTTAACAACTGCCAGCAACCTCACACAGCCACTTGCCAACCAATCAGGAATATTCATTTTCCCAGTCTATAGGCCCGTGTGCCTTGATTTCACCCCACCAACATTACACAAACAGTGGAACTTTTCCACAGTAGTGGGGCCTGCCCCGATGTTTGACAGCCACTGCAGGTTTTTGAAGCCCTGATACTCACTCACGCACTGAACTGAAGCGAGGGCAGCGGCAGAGCAAGACCTTCGTTTCATGAAGCAGTACTGTTCACTGAAGAAAAGTCAATAAAGGGGTATGAAAGGTGCTAAGTTGGCAGCGAGGAGGTGAAATGAAGCATAACAGAGGGATGTCAGGTCCCTAAGCTCAAAAAGTATTTACATCTGAATCCCCAAATTAAAAAACGTAACCAGTAATCTGAAGTGTACAATGTCACCTACAGCCATAGGTGACATTGTATCGTAATGGGAAAATATAATAAGGAGAAAAATACAACGAAAAAAAAATTAGTTGTATGGTATTTTAAAGTGATAACATTTTGGTTAATATGGTTACAGACATGAAAGGAATACTCCTTTCATCAAGGGACTTCCATTTAACTCAAACGTCTTCCTAGGCGTGTATCTGAGAGTACTGAATTTAAAATAGGTTTGTATTCTTTTACTATGATGAAGAGCAGTGCATTTCTTTTTTATGAGCCCTAAACCACAGGTCAAACTATTTTGGAACATTGTGAAATGATACGGATGGTGTGTGTGTGTGTGTGTGTGTGTGTGTGTGTGTGTGTGTGTGTGTGTGTGTGTGTGTGTGGACATCTCAGTTGCTTGATCTAATCTAGTCATCTGCAGGATCGTTGATGGAGAACTTGAACAGTGGAAAGAGTGACACATCAGATCAGAAAGTTATTCTTAGCAAATGGGGAAAAAATGAAATAGTTCTTCATTTCATGAGGACCTTCTGAAGCGCCTTTTCAAGCAGCTTAGACAGTCCCTGGACCATAATCTGGGAACCGTTTGTCTAAGGGAGATAAATATACTTTGTCCTGAAAGCCAATTTCAGAAAGTTTTTTCCAGTTTGACTCAGCATGACCCAAGTTCACAGAGACAGTTTGGATTAATAATGTACCAAACGGAAATTTGAGTTATGCAGTGACTAAGTGTGATACCACATTGTCTGAAAGCTACATGGACGTTTCAACAAATACATTAACTCATAATGAATTAAAGTGCTCTGGGTGCACCATGACAAAGACTGTACTGAATATATGAAGTTTTGATAACAGTGAACAAAAATCCAATTAAATCACAGAAACAGTGTGACACAGAGACATTAAGTTTAATACCTGATGGGAGGTGGAGGTGCGAATCCAACCAAAACTAGGACAAAAACGGTAGCAGAGAGGAATGAAGAGAGAATCTCTAAGCTTTTTCCTAATGTTGAGTAAGAGACCACAGAAAGACAGTGACAATCAATGACTTCAAGTGATTATGGGTGAGGATGCAATGTGAACTTTTCCGAACTTTGAGGCAAGCAATTGAAAGGACCACCAATGAAACTGCAGGATACTGCTGGCTGACATACGAAAGGGTAGTGAAAACATTAGAGGGTTAGCTACTGAAGTTCGAGCTAAGAATCTCTGCTCATGACCAACCGTCAGCTTCAATGTGACGCACAACAAGTAAACTGCTTCCTGTGTGGACACAGCGTGTGAACACTATCTATGTATTCTAGATGTTTACTTGTGTAGTATATGATATTTAACAGGGTGATGTCATCTGATATCGAACAGCAAGCTCCCCCGACTGCACTTACCAATGTTTGACTGTTATTATCGCTCTAGCAACAGCATTTTATGAACATTTCTCATGTCTCTGTGCACACACAGTGAAATTATTCTACAGTGAATACACCAATTTAACATTAACACTGTAGGTTGGCCTGCAATGCCTGAGTAAACTCTGTTAGCTAACTAGCACTGGTATCATATTTAATACCAACGTCATATCCTTCTACTGCTGGCCTAAAATCCATTGTGTTACATAGCCAAGATAGCAGCTGCTCATCATGTATAGTATTCTACACAACTTTCATGAGTCCAGGACTCCTACAGCACTTAATTTAATTGTACTAGAGCCTGTGTTTTGTATTTTGGAGCTGTGTCAGAGCACTGCTGCATGTCAGTGTGTTCATAATTTGTTTTAAAGGGCAATTTAATCATCTTCATTAATTCAAACCAGGAAATTAACCAAGCCACTCAGATACAGTAGACATTATTGGAGCTAATCATTAATTGAGCTTAGACACTTTGGGACATAAAGCTATGGCAGAATAACATCTTAGACCTTTAGAGCTACGGTCTGTAAATGCGGACGTACTTCTCTAGTAGTTATAACACAGATTATACAACCTGAACCCTCAAAAGTGTTCAGTTAAAAACTTGCATCCTTCAAACAGTAGCTTTTGAAGAGCACAGAAAAGCATCCTTGTGTTATTGTGACCCGCTGGGCATCCTAAATGCTTTTAGCTCCTTCTGTAAAGAAGAGGAGGCTGTACAATTTCCTCATTCATAACTCACCCTGTGATCCTTCCACTGTGGTTTCAATGTGAAAATCGACTAAATTGGCTTTCTAAGATTTTCAGCAGCAATTGCAATTATTCAACAGAAGTGAATCAGCTATACAGCTAAAGTGCTGCTATATTGTGAAATAAGACTCCTTTTTAAAAACTTTTTTTTTTTATCGCAAATGAGAAAAAGGAGAAAAAAATCTAAGAAAGAAAACAACAGCACATCGCTGACTGACTCGGCTCCTTAAAATAAATATTTCTGATATTCATAGGAAGAACCGAAATATTAAGACACCCCAGCTTTTAAATATCAACAAGTAAGAATAACAAAAAAAATTATGTCAGTTTTAAGTGTGTAACTCAGTCTTAGCTGCTCCTTTATGGCCACATTTACTGTAATATATACAGTATATATACTTTACAATAACGAGTGCTCATATTGAACGTTAAAAAAAGTTTAAAATAATGATGTTGGCGTATGTACAAGTGATCAATATGAGCCAGATGTTCAGGCTTCATTCTTCTATGCTCTGCTCTGTATGATGTCACTAAGAGCAGATATCGCTAATAGGGCCAGCCTAAGGACACAAGCCCCACCCAGCTGCTGTTCAAGCTTTCTGTTTATGAGGCGCATAAATAAATATTCTGAATTGTGAATCACGCAAAGCAATTTTAGCAGAGTCCAAGACTAAAAATATGGATATAGAAATGAACGTCCCTTTAAGGTAAATAACACAGGCTTGATGTAAAACATTGACTGTAAACTAGCTTTTCCCTGTAATTAGCTGCATCGGGTTAGAAAAAAAAATCCCTCCGTGTTGCAGTGTAACTGAGGAGCCTATGTGCAGAAGGCAGCAGCTGCAGCAGGAGACCGCCGTGTCCTGGAAGAGATGTGAGCAGAAGACAGTCTCGCTCACCATTATGTCACTGCATACGTGAGTAAGTGACTGTGTGACAGAGACAAAGTAAATGCATTTGTATTTATAAAGCATGTGTGCATGTACGGAGGCATTATTTATGTGTTTAGGACCACAAGTCTGTCACAGATGCTCGCTGACTGAGAATGAATTGTAGTGCACTTAGCATCCCAAAGATAATGGAGCTCATAAACATTTGAGGAACATCTCAAGGCACCCTGAGCACAGTAAGAGCAAGCATCAGCATATGCGGTGCTGCGGCAGCACACACGCTACCCGTGAAAACCTCCGGGGAATGAATGCACTTTTGATAAAAGACACAAACATCTTCTGCGCTACTTAATGGTAATTCTCCTCTAAAACATTCAAAACCTGCTTAACAATAGTGTGCGTTGCATCATAATGCAAGTGTCACTCTCACCAGTCATTCAACAAGCAGCAGCAGAGCTGAATCTGCATCTGCAGTGTGTCCCAGCATGCTGCTAGTGATCCAGCTTTACAGCACTATGTGTGCTGTTTTGTCACACATTTCTAGAGCTGAGCCTTTAAGAGGGGAGGGTACACAAATTCATGGTTTCAGGTTCATGGTGTGGCTCTTGAGTCATGGAAATAAATGGCCATAATTTTTACTGTAAGAGTTAAGACACTTAAATGCTGTGTAACATCAGTAAAAAAGGCTGATGGACTTTAAAGCCAGCAGGACAAAGTTCAGATTTAACACCTGCACAAAGTGGCGCCACCACTCTTTCCTTCATCAACACTGAGGACCGGAGACATCTTGTTTGAAAAAACTTTATGGGAACTGTCACCGGACAAGCTTGTTGCTCACAGCTTAACATGGTGGCCGGTTGACTGATGCATATACTGTGAGTAAAGAAGTCGTGGATTCTGGTTGCGCAGGAAGACCATTTAAAGCTTAAACTCCTTGTGTAGTTTGAGTTAACACATAGATCTCATAAATATAATTTATATATTATCATTGCCAAAAGGTTTTCAGAATTTTTTCTTCTGGCAATGCAAGAATACCGACACCTTCTCGGGTGTGCTGAATTAAAAACTGCATGTCACACACCAAGCGCATACACACACACTGTTACACCCTCAGTTGGCCTTATAAATGAATATCGTGTTTATTTAATAGAATGCAATTATTTTTACTCCTTGAGGAGTAAAAATGACAAGTCACACATCATCTTAATACCTCCCACCCTATCTCGCTTCATATAAAACCTGCAAATGCACAACCTTTAAAGTGACGCGCAAGGCGACATGGCACGCGGCAAAATTTCAAAACGTATTCATCCTACACATTTTTTAAAAGCTTTTTTTTAATGTCTGCAGCAAATGATTTGAGTGACGTATTTATTGGCTGTATCAAAGCAACCCACATGGTCTTTATATCTGAAAATATTTGACTCCCCTACTTGCTGTTCCCATTCAACACCTCCACTGTTATTCTTCCGAGCTGCCTACGAGCCCTGTAACTGCCTGTCACCTTCCCCCTGTTGTTGATGTTTACTGAATTGCAATAAAATGAGAAATTGAATAAAAATTATCTTTTTACATGAACGTCGCCCCTTGGCTAACAAATGCAATAATGACTAAACTCGTTTCCATTCACCAGCTTACTTTGTTACACTGTCTCTAACACCAGAGAGAAAGCGCACTGCAGGGAGGCGATTGGAGACTTAGGGTGAACATCCCCACCTAAAAAATACACTTGATGGCTCTTAATTTTATGCATGTCATGTAATGTTTTGCAGTGGTTACTCACATCTACAAAGGGACAAGGAGGGGAGGGGGGCAGCTGGTGCATCATCATCAGCCAGTGGTTTGTTTTAGTAAGAGAGTTGAGTGGGGCTGAGTCTGGGACGAGGGGTCACTCTGCAGTGCGATGCAGAGCAGAGCGCCATGCTGACTCCAAACCTGAGTCATAGCCCTTTGTCTCACAGTCCACTGAGGGTTCAACAGATAGTAATTACACATCATGTAATTACACATCAGCACACAGGTATGGTCTGACACAATAGATCTGCTCCAGAGCCAGGCTGTGGGCTGTTACATAACACTATCCCTTTACCATCATTTGGCAACAGGGGATGACCTTGAGAGGCAGGCAGAGTCCGGGCTAAGACAAGCAAGGATGGGAACAAAGCCATCTGAGGGTTTAATTTAGGCAAATATTACAGGAGAGATTAATGTGTGTGTCTGTAGAAGAGGTGGGGGGGGGGGGGGTTCAAAAATT
>VVHJ01051018.1:12606-39834 GCA_015107715.1 Tylochromis polylepis | reverse complement strand
AAAAAAAAAAAAAAAAAAAAAAAAAATGAAAAAAGAGAAAGGAAAAAAAAAAAAAAGAATAGAAAAAAAACCAGACTGGTACCAGAAACCCAGAAAGGCCAGCACAACAGAACAAAATTGCTCCTAATCACTACATTTACAGAGACAAAAGGGTTCGCTTGGAACGGGAAAAAAAAAAAGCATACTATTATGTGCAATGCTAGTTATCTGTACAGTTACATAGAAATATCTCGCAATTCTCTTATTAGTTTTTTTTCTCCCTCTTTTAACAACTGGTATTACAGTAAAATCAAAGAAAGAAACAAAAACAAACAAACAAACAACAACAACAAAAAAAGAACAGCTATGCTTAAAAGCATACAATCAATAATTCCTTTATGGTAACTGTCCAAAATGTGTCTGTGTGTCTATGTGTGGTTTATGTGTTTGTTTGTTTTGTTTTTTTCATTGAAGGGACACTTCAGCAAACAAAATGTGCTGCAACTCACCAAAGAGGAAGAAAATCTCTCAAAAAGTCAATATAGATACAGAAGTATAATAAAATAGTCTTTTTTTTGTTTGTTTTTTGTTTCGTTTTAATTCTGGTGAAGTCTTCAGTTTCAGACTTTAGGGGTATGCAGTTCCTGTTGACTGTCAACACTATATCTCTGAGACCTAAAAATCCTGTGTGAGTAATTGTCTCTTTTCACAACGAGACAAAACACGGCAAACCACACAGGGTTTGGGAGAGGACGGGGATGGGGTGGATGTTGTGGGGTGTTCGGTGTGTGGGCGGGGGGGAGTGGAGGGGAGGGGGCACAACATCAACCTTCTGCAGTGTCTAACTAAATAGAGTCACATATTAACCGCCGACGCCCCCCACCCCCGCATTCGTAGCAATTATTATCCTGCTTATGGTCGGTAACAGCGAGGGTACAGTTCCTTCCTCCGCCTCAGTCTTCGGGACACAGAATAAAGAGAATAAAGGCTACCACTTCCAACAACTGATGGACCAAGGGCACACGGGGGAAGAGTAGAGGGCTGCGAGAATACAACGGGCACAGGTGGGAGGGGGTTCGGGCCTATAGGCTGGTGACCAGGTGCGAGGGCTCCTGCTGGGCCTCTTCTGGAGATAGATCCTCTCTGTTGGGGGGAACAATGAAGCCATCACTACTGCCCCGCCCTAGCTGGTAGTAGGAGTGCAGCTGATGGAGGTGGTTACGTGAGCCCAAGTTGGGCATGCTTTTGTAGTAAACGTCATCCGAGCTGGCCTCCGGGCTCTTGGCGTCGCCGCCCTCCTTGGAGCTGTCTGCCGATTCTCCGGACACGTCGGGCAGGCCAGGCAGCATGGGCATGCTGGTGTAGAGGGAGTCTCTCTGGTGGCTGTGGCTGGGCGACGAGCCTTCGTCCTCAGTGTGCTCGTTGGTGAGTAAAGGGAAGAAACTTTCGCTGTTCTCCTGGGGGATCCTCCTTCGAGACGAGGAGGAAACGCTGGCGGACGAGAAGGAGTGGTGCGGCAGCGGCAGGGGTGGGGGTGCTGACTGGTGGAGATGATTGTGAAGGTTGTCCACCGCCTGCAGGGACGGGGGTGGCCTCTGCGGCAGCAGTGGGGCGTTCGACTCCTCGCGTATCAACTCCAGACCCAGGCCTTCGTCGTGGTGGGGGACAAAGGTGGAATGGTCATCAAGGCCCAGCGTGACATTCATGCCCATCCCTACGCCCAGGCCCATCCCGTAGCCGCCGTCCTTGCCGCCATTGCTAACGTTATTGACCAGCTTATTCATGAGGTTCCGATTCTGCTCGCTTGAGCGCTCGTGGGAATTGTTGAGGTAGGAGGGGATGTAATTGGAGGTGAGCTCTTTTAGGATCTTCTTTTCCAGGGTCGTCTCCTTGTGGTTATAGCCCCGATCAATGATCTGGACGCAGTCACTCATGTACTCAGCGCTGGCAATGCTATAACTGTTGCCATGGTTACCATTCAGTGGTAGAGTATCCATGACACTTGTATCCCGGGCATTGTTCAGGATTCCCTCTGGAATGACAAAGATAAGTAGGGGTAGAGTAGCTCAATGAGAACAGTGAACTCTTGTGAAACATAAATGCTGTTTTTATCAACAACTCTAACAGTCATCAAATCATCAACCCTCCCAGTTCTATGGAGTACACTTGGTAGTAAAGGCCCTACAGTAAAGGCCTGGCTTAGCATTTTTAATAAAAGCACACTGTTTAATGGAAAATCCTATGAGCTCACACTTACCTTCTTTTAAAAACTGTTTTCAGTACCATGACTTACTTCATTTTCATGAAAATTAACGATTAAAATATGGCAGTGATGAAGACATTGATACGTGTGCGATACAAGACAGCACCAAACTTCAAGCACAGCACAAAAGCACAAAACGCGTGCAGGCAAAGACAACAGAGACATCGAAGCCATGCAATTAACTCTTAAAAGTGAAACACAAACCAGGAAACCAGTTGTAGAATTTGGACCCCAACCATATTGTCCCATGTGAGCATTTAAAAACAACATTGTAAAAATGCATTTGGGGGGGTTATATATTGATATGTTTTATCAATGTGAACATAGCTGATACTTGAAAGTAAAGCCACACTGGAAGGAAGGAGGCTTTCTGTTCTCTCTGTTGCATGGACACGAAGCTTTCATAGCTTTATCAGTTTAGCCAAGTCCATGCTATCAACATCAAAGCATACATTTGAAGATAATTCAAACTACCTTAGACAAGGCCATCCAGCTCGTTAAAAGTGTCGAGCTCGCACTCTGACCTCTTGAAAATTTGACAAGATGCACATCTCAGACTTCTAAGAAGGAAATTAGCCTCATAAAAAATGTAAATATATATCTATGTATGTTTGCGGTATAATCAAATAAAAGGTGCATGAACAAAGGCACGGCGTTCTAAAAAACATACAGATCAATTTATATCGACGTGCCTTTTCAAGCGTTGAGGTGAATCTTAATGTTAGCTGTAATTGGATTCACTTATTCAGGGTTTGATATCAAATGGGCCTAGGACATGTGAGTGGAAAAAGCATCAGATATCTGAAGTCTTTCTGGGGTTTTTTTTTTTTTTAAACTATGCCAAGTAGTGTAAATGTCTGTAAGCAGTGGAATTCAGGATGTGATTCAAACCAATTTAACTGGCATTCTTGTCAAGGTGAGGGGCCTTTGTCACAAAGAGAATTCTATTGCTTCCAAAGGGAATGATGTCGTTTTCATTACCCCTTTGTCAGCATCGAGTGAAAAGAAAGCAAAGCCAAAGTCAATTACATTTGATAAGCAATGTTTAGTTTGACTCCCATACTTGTCTCTCTGTAGGGCTCTTTTAGGGACAGCATGAGGGAAAGGAAAGAAGAAAACACAATAAGCATAACAGTGACAGGTAGAAAGAGAAAAGTGCACATATAGTATGCTGATGATGCATCAAGAAATGTTTCTGCAATGCAATAGTTGTTGTTGTTTTTTTTTTTAAACCCTCATGCAAATTCTGGGCACCCACACAAAGAACCTGAACATATCTCATAACAAACAAATATATATATATAGCAAGAAAGAGAGAGAGAGAGAAAGAGAAAAAAGACACGGATACGGTACTTTAGTGTCAAATAGATAAATCTTTTGATGCATTAGCAGTCTTACTTTTTCGCATTTATGGCAGTGTAAGTGAGTCATAGCCCTCCATCACAACCTCCAATGCAAGCACTTGTATTCCATACATAAATTATCCACTGATCAAAGCTCTCTGAGTTTTTTTTTGTTGTTGTTTTTTAACTTGGGTTTTACACGCGTTTCCCCAGTTTTACAGACCCAAAGTTACAGCAAACACATATTGAGTTCCTGAGAGCTGGAACAGCTCTGAAGAGAGAAAATAAAATAGCATTTCAATAGTCCAGTAAAGTGGACAGCTTGCCGGCTTCTTTAGAGAAGCGCTCTAATACCCAGATCTAATACTTGGAATGCTTTAATATCTATCATACTGAAAATGTATTTTTTTTTAAACTTTCAAAATAAGTAGACTGAATTTATGTTGACTTGAAAATCTACATCTGAATACATGAATGAGCAATTATGACAGTTACCAAGTTTCAAACGAAGTGCTAAATAGTAATTTCAGCTAAAAGAAATGAATGAACCTCCGTATTTGTTCTTCAAACTGCTCTCTGTTACGTAACACCAGCGATTTGCATTTTTAAATTCTCGATTACTTCGGCGACGTTTATCACGAAACAACAGCGTCTGACAGTCTAACAGCAGCGTTCACGAGAATGCAATGCTAAAACAAAACAAAACAAAAAAACCCAAAGAAAACATTGAGACAGAAGACAAAGCACACGAGCTTCACTGACAACCACTGGAGCACATTTAAAATAAATGACTGGTGTTGTATCTGGCTCCCTATGGGCACCCACTCTTGATTTCAGAGGATTTCCTCATTTTTACACTGTGTGTTTGGCCAAACAGCCACGAGTGAGTGCAACTTATGTAACCGAATAGCACAGCTCTGAGCACAAGCCAAGATGCAACACCACTGAAAAATCCCACAGCAAAACAAACCTGTAGGATTTTTATGATAAAGCTATAGCTTGTTCAAAGCTAACACAAAGACAGCAAGGGCAGTGTTGTTGGGGTTTTTTTTTTTTTTGCTTTCTAAATTAAAGCGCTGTTAAAACTCTCAAGGGCGACTGCTGGGATTTCAGCTTAGTGCATTACTTTTAATTGTCCAGTCATAAAGTTGCTTTTTGTTTTGGGATGGGAACAAAGATGTGCCCCCTAAGAGTATCTCCAGGCACAGACATGAAAAAAAAAAAAAAAATAACACTGCCCTAGCCACAATGTTAAAGAATGAAAGAAGCTTGCACACCTTGTGTGTTGTACATGCCCAGAGGGTTGTTATAGACTGCCGATTCCCCAAGCAATGTATTATAGGGATTGTTAGTGCCATGAGGACGTAGGAGTGCATTAGGTATAAGATGGTTAGCCATAGCCCCTGGAGCAGCCAGAGAAAGACAGAGTGAGACAGGAAAAAAGGAGACAGGAAAAAAGGTAGGTGGGTAGATAAATTGAGATATAGACAGAAACAGAGAGAACATACATATCAGTTGGGCAGATGCAGCTGAGCAGTGACAGCCATTAACATCCAAATGATCACATGGTCATTAATGTGAGGGAGGTTTTGCTACATGAAAGTGGCAGAGCTGAACTGACGCAGCTAATGGAAAGTGTATTAATTGTACCATTAATGTCGGCCATTAGCTTTAAGCCCTTTTTTGTGCTCCACATTCAGGCAGTATACAGGCAAAGTTTCCAAAGGAGAACCAACATGGTCAACACAGCACAGATATTGGTACGTCTCTAGACTCAAACAGGTAAACACAGTAAATACAGAGGGCACGCACCTGTCTGAGAGTGTTTTAGGAAACTGCATTACTAAATCCTTTTTTTACCCCCCTAACCTAGCAATGGTAATGTTAGCAATGTCATAGTCTACGTATTTCTGTTAAAGACGAGGGTGTAACGCTTCTCAGACTGGAGCTGAATAAGCAGTACAACTGTCCACGGTCTCCTCTCAAAGTCCCATCCGCCCATTTCACGATGGCCCTCGAGCCGACTCCACTGACAAGTCCTTTAACTGCTTGAGCTCACATTACATTACTACTAGAGGTATGATATAATATTGAAGAGGAAGATGTAAAAGTGCAGAAGCTCAGTGTACGGTGACAGCCATGGAGCAGAAATGGAACGATCGCTTCATCCCTGTAACTGAGCTACTAGCTACAAGCTACTGGTATGTTAGCCAAGCTCTGTTTTTGCTTTTGTTTTTTTTGTTTTTTGTTTTTTTATTAAGAAGACCAATTGTGTTGGTGTAAAAAGCATACTTGCACATGTAGGCTTTTAACAGCTTGGGTAACTTGTGTTCATGATATGCTGATTAGCCATGTGCTCATGATACTTAAGCTTAATTAGCACTATTGGACTGTAAAGAAGCAGGGAGTGATTCGCTCATCCTGCATTGCTTTGAAGCTGAGTGTTGGTTGTTAGTGGACGTTCCAGACTCCGGGAGCCTGGGTAATCCTCCAATACAGGGTTGGGTAATTACTTTTCCCTGGGACACTGGGACTGTTGTGGAGGGCCCACCAATAAGCTTATAAAGTCAATATTAATTTTGAACAGCTGATTTCAGCTTATTGGTGTGTCCACAGCAGTCCCCAGTTTGTGCCAGGTCCCCCTGGTGGGCCACGAAGGTACAGTCAATGGGCTGCCATAATAACAGAAATTCAGTCTGAAATTACTTGAAATGAAACAGAATGAAACTTGAAATTTTACAGTTACATAATTATATACATGTATTTATTTACATAAAACGTTAATTAAAACTGGCAATAGGTGGTTAGTTTGTGATATTACTCGCTACCCTGACTCACTGAACTTTGTGTCTTATTTGGCATATTTAAAGTTTGGCTTTTATTAACACTGTGAAGCACTTTCTAATTCTGTGTTTTGAAAAGTGCTATACAAATAAAGTTATTATTATCGTTAATGTTATTATTATTCAGTCATATGCAAAGATTTAAGACTGAAGATTTAAGATTAAGTGGGCCCCGTGGGGTTTTCTGGTTTTTAAGTGGGCCACGGCACTCTTGACACTTTGGGACTGGCTGCTCTAATGTATGTACTACCCAATCCTATGTCAATCAAAGGTATCCTGTGTTCTCACTGGTAGTTGTTTAACTTGGGACCCACCCACTTTGCTGGATGTTAAAGCATTAACAAACCAATCACTCACCAAGGGCAGGTAGCGACTTCAATTAGCAGTTAGTGTTATATACATGAAGTTTTATCAACTTATCACAAGCAAAGCAAAGCATCAGATCCACAATTCAGTTCAACAATGCAAAAACTCTGCTCCGTTTAAAGTGAATGAAACGCAAGACCAAGGATAATGATCCAAACATCATTGTGCCTGTGGTTAAAAAAAAAAAAAAAAGTAATAATAATTCTCTCTCTTTTTTCACACGCATCAAACCATAACAAAAAAATATAAGCCTGGGTATAAACGGAACCATGGATTTGGAGAATTTTTACAGCCCTAGTTAAAAATAAGATCTATTCACAGCTTTGTTGTTGTTGTCCTGCCTGTGTGGAAGCCTGGCCTGAATTTAGCTACTATAGCGCCTTGGCTCTGCTGCTGTGCTCAATTCTGGGAAGTTTACACTCTCTGACATAGCATTGGAAATGAAGTTGACTGCTGCTGAAAAGAAATGATAGGCCTGCTTTTTGTCTACCTTAAAAAAAAAAAAAAGAATTTCAAGAGGTAGAGCCCTGACTATTAGCACTGTAAATTGCATGCTGTGTGAAAATGGGAAGCTTGACAGGTGCAGCAGTACGAAAGAAGCCCACCAACAGCCAAGGCCTGCACCATTATTATTACTTCTGGCATTGCCAATCTTATGAGATGAAGTGGTCTAATATTTCCTTTTCTCCGAAGAGCAAAGTTCAATACTTGCTCATTCTCTTTGCGCAGTTGCCGAAATAACCTCTGAATGAAGCGATATGTCCTCTCTATAGTGAAGACGGCCATTACTTTGCATCAGCCTCGCCTCTTCCACGGAAACAGAACAGAGGCTCATTTTCTATTTATGCAGCACTTGTCTTCAGATTCTCGCTGCCAGGATCTGGCCCAAATGACTCATCAGTTTCCCATCCACATGCTACCGCACCAAAGCAACCTTCACAGTCTGAGCCCAGTGATTAGCCGCAGATTTGAAGGCTGCAATCTCAAACACGAATGCTGCCGATTCAGTAATGTTTGTTTTTCTTACAGTAGCTGATGGTTTAAAAAATAAAAAATAATTTCCGAGTGTCTGAATACATTATGTGGGATATCAAGTATGCTGAAAATATTTCTCAGGCGAATTCATTTCCTGTTTACAAGTTGTTGATTTTCTTTTTTTTCTTCTTCTCTCTCCCCTGTCAACGTATGAGGCTATTATTTTTAAAGGAGCCGAATTTAAGACTTGTGAGGGCGTTACATGCGCGCGCCTCCTGTATGCACTGTGCCAGAGCGGGTAAACATCTTTTATCTGAGGTGCGAGTACACTGCAATTAGATCCTCCGGCAGAGTGTACTGTTCTTTTTCCAATGCTCTGAATCTGTCACACCACTGGGGAAAGGTTTTTATAGTACCCCGTGAATCTCCCCTTCCTCTTAAAAGTTAGACTTTTTCTTTTTTTTATGGCGTTCTAATTGCACTTGTACATTTTATGTCTAAAGACTATGCTTAATGAAATTTAAAAGCACAATAGTGCCGCTGATTTGGTCTCATCTTTCAGCATTATTCCTACTTTTTTGAGTATTAATTAGCCACGTTATCATTTTGCCTGGGAATCAGGATGTTGTTTTGATTTTTAAAAAAAGAAAGAAAAAAAAACCCCCAAACTGTAATTCGTTGTTGCTGTTGCTGCTTGCCCTAATTACAGTGTATTCCATAAACACCAGCCCCCCCCCTTGAATTCTCCCAATGACAGATCCCCTACTGACTGTGCCTGTGTTTGAATTGGACAATTTCCCCCCCTGAAAAGGGAAAGAAAAGGAAAATCACACTGATTGTGCGGAAATAATCTTGAATGCTGGGATAAATTGAACATGCAAAGCTATCAAGATGATTGCATGACTCCGCTCTCGAGAAGATCACAGTGAGAGCGTCAGCTGCAGGCTCACTCTCTCATATACGAGGAGTTTGGGTGGGTGTCAGGAAGAAGAATACAGAGAACAAAACAGCTGGGAATATCATTCCTCAACATATAATTCCTTAATAACAACACGGGAGCAGCCTCGGAGAAGTGCAGTTCTGTTTGCGTCTGTTTCTTATGACACGTGGGATGGCAGAACACACTTCCCAGCATGCGCTTGAGCTCATGTGAGTGTTTTCTCAATCAGATCCAGCCTTGTTAGAAGCCCGGGGTATGTTAATGAACGTATAATGAACTTATAATTTTTACCTCTTCTTTTTAACATATATTTAGGGAAGATCCGTGCAGGCTTTTCTTTCAGTCCTCCCCTAAAGCCCGCCCCCCTCTCCCCTTGTTTCAGCCTCCCCACTATTGATAAAAGCTGCGTCTGTTGATGGTGCTAAGCCGAGCACCTAATTATTGAGATCATGACACTTCCTCCCCGTGTCGAACATTAATCCATCATTGTAACTATGCATTAGCGTCTATGCGAGCAGGCGCCTAGAGCGAATTTAGAGAGTGAGCGGTGTGGTACTCGAGCCCTGCATCAAGAGATGTGACGACTGGGGGGAGTGTCGGGGAGGGATGCCAGCGAGCGCAGCATTTGCTCCCGTTAACCTGAGAGACTCCAAAGTTTACTCCGTCTGTCAATGAATTATGTGGAAACTCTTTATTCACATATATATATGAGAGAGAACCCCCCAGTCAATTAATTTTTAGGCTTTTTAGTAAGCACTTTTGCTGGTTTCTCATTCAAGGCTTTTGCAGGCAGAATGGTGGGGGTCAAGATATTCTTTATTGCACACTCATCAAATGAATTGAAGGTGATGAAATGCACTATTTACCTAGAGCCTGCTATTCTCTCTATCACCTAATCGATTTAGTTTTACTTTTCCTAACAAAATGTTAGAAACAGTTGGTTTGTACTTCAAGATAAGACATAATAAACAATTTTCTGCAGCAGTGAAGCATTCATCCTTTCAATATATCATTTGAACAGGTAAGAATTTGCAGCTCTATTGGCAGCCGTTTTCATGGATTTCCTTTCTTACATTCTAAACCTTGCTGTGATATTTGGTAATAATTAACAGCCAAGTGGGGGGTGGGTACATATTTCACTTGGTGTTTTTAATTATTTTGTAGTATCTGAGGAAAACTGCTGTGAAACGAGTGATTTGCCTTGACTTTTTACGGCTGGGTTGAAGTTTGCAGCTGAAAGCTTTAAAGAGGCTTTTAATTCTGCAAAGCCCTCAATGTCATTATTAAGAGGAATGCAAGTCTAAATGCAATTTGAAAAAGAAAAAAGAAAAAAGTTTCTCAGTCACAGTCATGAATTCTGAGGTGAAGGCTGGTGTATTGAATCAGTGAAGAAAAGATGTGCTGCGGAAACAAATACCTCTGTTGAGTGATGCAGAGCTGTTGATGTCCCCGGTCATAAAAGAGGACTCGGACTGTTTTCTGACCGTGTCGTTCCACATTCGACGGATGCGGCTCTGCGGAGAAAAATAACACTTCACCTTAAAAAAATATTCACTCTGGAAAAAAAAAAGTCAGCACATGGAGGACGAATGAAAACGCTCAGGCTTTCAGCATATTTCCTCAAGCGTGCACTCGTATTCTTCACAGCTCAATAACGGCCGAGATATGAAGAAAAAGAGATGCTATCGGCTTTCGAATCTAGTATTTAACCCCGAAACACGTCGGCTGTAGGGATAAGTAACCTCCAATTAAAAATGAGCATTAGCACTGTGATAGGTTAAATCAATAATAAAGTCATCAGTCAAGCTCTCTTGAGTCTGTATCTTGGGTTGGAAAGGCTCAATCCAAGAGAGTTCATCCTGGTTAATTATCACAGTCCCGTGGGCTATTGCACCAGCTAAGGGAATGCATCAAACCATAGAAAAGAGTCCTTTCTATCCTGTGTGCAGAACATTCGAGTTTTCTGATTAAAATATAAAAGATATGTTGGTGTGAAAAATATATATTTTTAATCTATTTAATGTTTTGTGATGCTATACTTTACTAGGCTGAAACAAGGCTTGACTGTCAAATGTAGGGGGGAAAAAAAGCAAACATAAAATGTCTAAGGCTCCAGTCACACAGCCATAAAGTCTGCTTGGTAACCCCGTGGCAACCACTGCTTGCCGTGAAAGATGTGTATTCCTCAATCGGTTGGCAACTAGTCGCAGCAGGTGAAACTGGTCACAAAGAGATATATGGTGCCACACGAAAACCTCCTTGCGACTGCTTTGGTTGCTAGCAGATTGCTACAGTTATCTGTAGTTGGCGTCTTTTATGGAAATCGCCAACTTGTGTGAAGACACTTGCCAACGGTCCAAAAAAGGGCCACCTTTTTGAAATGTTTTGGTTGCAGCGCTGAGGCACGACCTTGACTTTGAAGGTGAGCAGTTTCCACTCTGTGTGTAAGTTGTAGCAGCAGTCGGTGTCCTCTGTGCAAATTATAGGTGACGTTGGCAATCTGCTAGCTACCAAAGTATGCGCAAGGACATGTTGGAGTGGCCAAATGGTCTCTAGGCCTGCGTTACTGGGGCCTTAGTAAGGAGTTTTTCCAGCACATGTGGCCAGAACAGCTTCATTGCACCTTGGTATTGATTATCTACATGTGTGAAACTCTCCTGGGGAGTATGAACACCCTTCTGCTTTAAGATTGCAGGTGAAGAAAGTGGTCTAAAATGACCCTGAAATTCCCATACGTGGGATCGACTGGTTTGAGATTTGGTAACTGAAGGCTAAAAATTCAGTTAACATAGTTTTCATACTTATCAGACCAATGGATTTCGAGGGTCATGGGTTTTTCTCTTTAATCTGTAAAATCTGTATGTAATACAGATTTTAAGCAAGCCTCCAAGTTAGCCAGACTTCTCAGGAGGAAATTATCCAGTCCTTCCAGTAATCCATTCATTGAGTTTAACAACATTACGCCTTTCATCTGTCTGCTTTTACTGCAGCCTTTACCACTTCACTGGTCCACCCCTTCACCACGGCACCAATAACAAGTCAAGCCTCCATCTGCACTTCCCTTAGGGGACCTGTGACTGGATGTGAGTTACAGGGCCCTAACCCTATAAATCTAACTAATCGATGCGGCCGACTGCAAATTTTTAATTAAATGAATCTTGTTCATTTTGATGATTTACTACTATTAGTAGACTTGTGTGTGGAACCATAAATGGAAGGCTTGTTCAAATCCCTGACACTGTATATGTATCTTTAACTCTGTTAAATGGAGATACTTCCTATACCTATACTTCCTTCAAATTAAGTATGTTTAGGAGTGTTTTTGGCATCATAAACTCCATGATAATCCATGATAAACTTTTAGCATACTGTAATTCAAGAGGTCTGAGAGAAACCTATCCTCCTATAATGGGAGCTAAAACACAATAGAGCAACTGGTTAAGCACAGAACTTTCAGTCTGGACATCAGCACTGGCGTTTTTGGATTTGAAAATATGTACCTGCACATGCTCAAAATGGTCTGGTAGGAGGGGCTTAAAATAAAGAGGAAAGTTATTCAGCACGCTGGCTGTCTTTTTTCATATGTTAAATTGCTTTTTTCCACCTTTTCTATATTTCTTCCTACTCCAGCTTTAACTAAAATTGGAGTAGCTGTCACTATACCTCACCTAATCTCTTGCTGAGCTTCCCCATTGCAGTGTGACATTTAAACCGAGGGCATGTTTTTATTTATAAAAGCTTAAAGCATTTTTCACATCATAAATTGGCTTCTGTTTCGAGCCAAGATGACACATCGCTCACATATTCAAACAGCAATATATACTGACACAGCTGATCTCATTATCATATTGCACACGATTCTGTCCCCCGACCTAAGGGACACAGATGGGTTGAAAATGACAGCGCCATTTCTTCTTCTTCTCCTTTTTTGGACGGACAAAAACTTGAACCATTCATAGCCGACGGGTTAGAATGTACTCTGCTGATTACACATTCATTTAGAAGCCTCTGAGTTAGCAATAAACAACCACATCTTTCTGAGTGTTTCCATTCCTGTCTCGCTCATATAAAGTGACTGAGCATGAGGTTAGAGCCATCTTGTCAAACCACTGTGGATAATTAAACGCTTTGATCTGTATGCGGAATCCAGCTTGTATCGTGGGTTGCCACTGCATGCTTGACTCTAAGGACTATTTATAATTGAACACTGGAAGAAATCACACTCTTTGGAATATGGATGTGATGTTCAGTTATGGCGTATCACGGCAATTCATCCTATACTTCACGTCAACGTGGGTGGAATCCATTAACAATTTACTTTACAAGGAGACTTACCATCTTTGCACAGAATTTACAAACCCTGGCATAGACAGTCAAATTTGAATTTGTAAGCACGAACAAATTCCTCACAGAGCTGAAGCCAATACTTTAGTCGGCGTCACTGTACCGATGCGCAGCCTAAATCTGCGCCAGTGAAAACGAATTGCAGACTTACTCTTTTGCGATTGCTTACTTTCTGCCTGCGCGTTGCGCTTTCTTCAAATCTTATGTAATCCTGAGTATCATTCGGGATCAAATCATTTTCTGCCTCTGGCTACAGCATGCACACTATTTTTTTTAAGAAAAAATTTCCATCACAGAAAAATCATCTTGTTTTCGAAAGAACATATCACATGGTAAGTTAAAGGAGTGAAATAAATAAATACAAAAATGAATGAAAAGACTTTGATAAAAACGGAAAAGGTGAAAATTTTAATTTAACCTGCGATCCTGTCGAATAACGTCCCGGAGCGCGAGAGGTGGTGCCCTTGCCAGAGCCAATGGAGCTGTCCACGCTTTTGCCACTGCAGCAGTGAGTACGCAGGCACTTCCCGTACTCCTTACGCACCTGTAAATTAAAACGCACAGACAGGTTCACACTAGCATCTCACTGCTTTCCAAGCTTGCTACACTCCAGCATGCTTGTTATGGAAATCAATTCAAATGTGCATGCGGTTAATTAATGTGACACTGTGCTATTGTCTGAATACGGGAGAGAACACAAATGCCGACCTTCTTCTGCAGCACACAGTGGAAGATGAAGATGAACATTCCCTGCAGGGAGTTGAAGATAGTGAAGAGGTAGGCCATCACCACTGTGCTCTCGTTGACATACATGAGGCCAAAAGCCCAGGTTAGGCCAAGCAGACATAGCAAGGCAATGGCGCCGATCACCCAAGATCTGAAATGTAAGGAAATAGCCATTTTATGAATAATTAATAAAAGTTATCGTTTCAGGAGAAGGAACATAAACTGTACCAAAGGTATTAGTTCTTAAAGTAATAAGGTACAACTTTAACTGTAAGGTCTGGAAATGAAGAACTTGCTTAATCCACCATTATAAATAAATTTTTTCCTCTAAAAGGGAGAGAAGGCACAAAACAAATGAACAGGGAAAGGAAACTGATGATAAATGAGAATGATTTTTTTCCCCTTTATTCTTTATCTACCCTTTATTTTTACACTTGCACTCTTTCAAACAATGCCTGTGAATACCTAAAAAAAAGAAAAAAGCCTTTGATCATCCCACAAAAAAATAACTGCAGTCTATATGTGTGGGCGACCAGTAAATATAGTCCTCGTTTCCAGGAAAAGAAAATTCATTAGTATATTACATGTTGGATTCTAGTGCCTGAGCTGAGAGTCTTGTAAAATCTTACTCAAGCAGAAGGTTTATCTGAAACAAATGCCCTTGAGATTACAAAGTCTATTAAGAGTAAGGGCTCTATCTTTGTGCTGGTGCACTGCGCAGAGAAGTGGCAATTTCTTTTCCTTCACCTACACCCTTTTGTATTCTGGTGACCCCTCTGGCGAGGTGTAGATAAGTGTTTAATCACATTAATACATGATTCTTGTCAGAACTTGTCTTCCACCCTTACATGTACAGTATTCATGTAGCGCACTTTGTCAAAGCTTAATTATGCACACCAGAAACATCATGTTGTGGTTACTAAAGATTGCACATACAGCACCAGACTGACTAAACCAACGACAGGTCTTTGCTCTTGTGCACATTGAGTTTTGGTTGTATCAGGATTCTACATCATACAGATTAGCTGAGCTGTTAAGAGGCAGAGATATGTATTCAATAGCTCAACCTACAGCTGCTATGAATATGACAAGATAAATAATAGATGGATATTGAGCTGTTGTAGGTACATTTCTTGCGAGTGTTATTTGTTTTATGCTTTTAATGTGATGAACTCTTTTTTACAGCAACATTTAAATTCATGTTGATGTGATATTTCTTTGTCATTAGTAATTATTTATAATATTATTGAATGCTGGGTGTGTACACATGAATAAGACTTTCATATTTTCTCTTTTTACATCTGAGCTGCGGTTTGTGTGCACTGGAATTCTAGTTACAAAAATAATGGAAAAACAATCTTTTCTACAGTCTGTTTTCTTGTTGCTAATGTGCTCATTTGACCTGGTTTTGAAAATGATATCCTTTTGGTTCAAGAAATTTTATGAGAGCAAACTGATAATCTCTGCTGGTCATCCTTGCTGCTTATGCTATTTTGAGCTTTCCATTTGTTTTATCCATTGCGTTTATGTAGCTATTTTAACTGTTTTAATTTAGCTAGTTTATGAAGCTTAGCTTTACTTATTTTTAGCAAATTGTTTCAACCATGTATTCACTGTTATTGAACTGCTTCAACCTTTTATTCAGCTTTTGCCCTTACTTTAGCTTTATTTTTTAACTTTATATTAATTACTTTTAGCTACCTATCAGTTACGTTCAGAAAATTGGTTCTGCCATAGTCACTATTCTTAGCTAACTATTTAAACCATTTAGCCATTAATTTTGTTACAGTTACTTTTAGTTATCATTAAATTATTTAAACAACAATCTTGTAGTACAATTCTATCTTTCACTTTTAGTTTTTCAACTGTTCAATGGTTACTTTCATTTATCACTCACTTTTTTAAAAATCTACTTTTAGCTAGTTTTCAGGGTTTAGCTTTTAGCTAGCTATTTATTCAGCACTGTTTCACATTGTCTCTAAACACATGTACAGATGTCGAAGCAGTAACATATATTTTGTCATTAATTCCTTTGTGTCATTTTTTCTTCCTTTAATAATCTTTTTGAATGGCCTCACTGAGCGCCTTGGGTTGGATGCACACACCTTCAATTCAAACTTTGATCTGTGCCCTGATTGTTTCTTTTTGTTCTGGATGTAGATAAAGGGAAGATGGGTGTATGGTATTTACACTACAGTACTAACATTTCTATACAGTGCACTGTAACAGTACAGGTGCCATTTAAAACGAATCTTGCCTGTGTCATCTGTAGGCTATGTATATCTAAGATCAGAGTACTTTGTGCACACTAATGTGGCCTTCAATGTGACTGAGTGCTCTACTATAAATCACGTTAATGATTCAGGGAGGCAGCCAGATGGATTTGGGTGCTGATTTGTTCATGGTGGAGTAAATGAAAGATGGCATTATGAGAAAAAGGGCCATTCCAATTTTGTCTTACTTGATCTTAGGTTCATAATCCTGATAGCTGAGCCATATAATGAGAACAAAATAAATTAGAGAACAGACAGAAATGAATCAAATCACGTATCAAAGCAATGCCGAGGTAAAATGAATAAATAAAGATGTGGCAATAAATCCAGTGTACAAATTTATAAATGAAGATGGAAACAACACAACGAGAAGCAAGATGGCTTGCTTGCCTGTATGGGATTAATGCTAGCCTGCATTCACAGAATCTCCATTCAAATATCAAGATGTGACATCTCCACATTTTGGAAACAGATTTGTTAGTGATTTACAGGTGTTAACAATAATTATCTCTTCTGCATAGGTATCTAGTTCCCTTCATAAATGCTGGCAGACCTTCACATTTAAGCGGTTATAAATGGGCCAGGTGCGCAGCGAAATAAATGATTTATGAATTCACCAGGGCAACCATTAAACATAATTTTCCCAGGGCTGTCTTAATGACCTGCTGGGGAAGGTACTTTATCAAGGCGATTGCCCCCAGATTGGACACAGAAACACAGGCAATGGACACACAAAAAAAGAACAAAATATTGTCCTCTAACTAGTGGGAGTTTTGTTGGAAGGATAGCGGATGATAGAGACAAAAGAGGTCATAAGAAATGCGTTGAGAGGACAGGATATGAAGAGGGTACGACTCATATCAGCACGGCATGGCTTATCTTTGTCTGGAGTTATCAGATAAAAATATGAGGATGATTTTGAGGGCTGCATAGAAGGAGCCTCGAGGCAAAACTTCTGAGACTGCATTACAGTCCCTGAGAAGCATAACAGCTCACTTACAAATGAAGCGGGTGCATTTCAGTTTTTTCCCCCCTGTCAGAACTGTTGCCTGAAAGCTGCTAATACAATATCACTTACTGATCCGCTCATATTCCCAGCATCATTAACTTCAAAATAGTTTATGTAAAGTATATTTGACAAAGCTAATTATATCATAAAGGAATAATTGTAATTAAATGCTTTAAATACATTTTAGAGTGTCAAATTTAGAATTTTACCAGTTTATGCACTTTAGCTCAATTGTGCTCGTCACAAAGCCCATGGAAACGCCCGCATGAATATATATAATACATATACATACACTGAGGGCTGTAGAAGACACCTTTCAGCGCTCCCCCCCAAAAAATGTAAAAGGTTTTATCGTACTAATTGTTGCCAAAAGGGAACAATTTTAAGCAGAGAACTATTTCAGACTGTGACATCAAATTACCAATTTCCCTCTAAATGACTTAATTTGCAGAGGTGCCATTCATTGCAATGTCACAGATCGTTTATGTATGAGATTGCAATTGGTCAATTCAATTTGTTTTAAGTCTACATAAAGTCATTTCATAGGCGCTTTCTGGGAAAGGAAAAAAGAAGTGCCGTGATCAGGCCAACAGGGGTGTTAATTATTTAACCAAAGGTACGCTTTAAATGCAAATCACCCCAAAAGCGTTTAAGACATCAATAGCACAAAGTTTTTGATGACGGCACAGACATTTTTATCTTTTACATCACAGCATTAGCATATTTCATTTGAAGCTCCTTATCTGAATTGGGAGAAGTCTATGCTAAGGGAGAATTTGCAGCTAAAAATGTTCAGTCCATCATCTTCTAAGAAGGCTCCATTCAGGAGTAAGTTTGGTATTCAAAGTTACAACGGTGCAAAAGTCATGCTGCAATCCATGAATCACAGGGCAGTGGCAGCCACTGTCTCCATTACAGGGTGAGGAGGGGGAAAAAAACCCACATCAAACACAATATCAATTCTATTCTACTCCCTCTGCTGAGAAATGTTGCATCTTACCAGTGCCATTCTACAATAACACATCCATCATAATAACGGTAGCTAAAATGAAGAGGGGGGGGGGATGGAAGATGAGAAACAGAAAGATGTTAAAGATAAACACGGCATAAGATAAAAAGGCAGGATGTGAGTGCTAATCAAAAAAAGAAAAGAAAAGCAAAGAGGGAGAAAGAGATACTCAGTGAAACAGAGATGAAACATTCATATTAAAACTAGGCAGCATGATGAAATCTGAACAAAAAACATGACATCAAACCATAAAGAGAAACCAAATAGCAGGAAGATGAAACAAAAGAAGGCATACCTCATTAAGCTAGGCTAAATTAACTTAATTAACCAATGCTATCATGATCATCAAACCAGCTCACCTTGATAGATCATTAAAGGTAAAGAAGCATTGGATCCAAAAAGATCAGCGATGATGTTTAGCAGCAATGTCTGAAAGTTATAAAATTAAGAGGTACACACCGACTCCTTCACCAGAGTGAGTGAACACAAATGTGCTTTGATATTAAAGTGTGAATGGTCACATTGATTTTATTTGAAAATTGAAACAGACACACCTGTCGATGGCTATAAATGCCCAGAGCACCCTACACCAAATGCCAGTTTTCTGTATGTGTTCGTAGAGTTTCCTAATGGATCTTGGTGTAAAAACCTCATGAGATGAATGAAGGCTGACAAAAAGCTGTACAGATCCATCCCTTTTTTTCCAAACGGCCAACACTGCAGAGTGTTTTCAAGTCGGTAAGACTCGGGCTGAGGAGGTCAGTGGGTTGTTACATTTAGGAGGGCACAGTGTTATAAAACACATGACACTTAGAACCACAGCAGTCAATATTTTTCCTGCAGAACCAACTACACAATGTATCTTGCCTTCGGAAAGATTGCCGATGTACATAAGTGGACACAAAAAAATGCTGACATCTTATTGGGTAGTAAGTAGTTACCTATCGCAAACATTAGGATGAACTAAATCACATTTAACAATTTGTTGTATTTAATTGTTAAAGCATTGTTGATCAGTGTTATAGTCAGTGATGTGCCTGCTGGTAATCAGCAATCTATTTCCAGGCTGAGCAGTCTAGGCACAGGGTCTGTGTGGGCAGCAGGTGTCCTGCCTGTATTTCTCCAAATATCTGAAACATCGTGCATTTGTGCTTCATAGTAGATGCTTGAGATTGGCTGTGTGCCTCTCCTACACATACTACGCATATGTCTTGGTGTGAACGTGCAGTAAATGTGCAGAAGCTATTGTTTAAGCACGTCGGTTTCTCTAAGCAGATCTGCTTGTGAGCAGAACACATACTGTGAGCCTACTCCCAACACTCTTCATAAGATAGGGAGGACATAGAAAGAGGCCATATGTTACAGCGTTTAAAAGTGAGCTGCCAGCACAAATAACCAGAAAATCCTGAAATACTTGGAGAAATGAAGGGGCACTGATTGGCTTTCACCATGAAACCGCGGCAGGAGGTGTCAAGTTTGGATTAAGTATAGAAACCTCGTTATAGCTTTGACAAAGCATTGTAGAATAAAGAGATAAGAAAATGGTTAGGCTGAGTTACATGAACATGCATTAGGCTGCACCAGCAACTTAATTTTAATAGCGCATTTAGTAATCCAAAGTTAAGAATACCTGTGACACCGCTCAATTGAAATAGTTCCCCTAACCCTAACAGCACTGTGTAACAGTTTTAGTAAAGCAAATGATATATCAAACCTAACAACAATACTTAAATGTGGAATTCTGCATATTTACAAGGAATTATACGTACATAGAGACAGCGCTACTGAATGTGTTAGAAATCCAGTTATGCTATAACAGCACAATTATTTGCCAATAAACGCAATAAAGCAAATACTACATTTCATTTTAATGGATTAATGGATATATGTATTTGTCCTTACGAGGAATCCACACTGGGAGAGACTAGCAAGCAATGTAAGCAGCGGTGTCAATGAAATTCAGTGACTTGCAAAATAACAGAAATAGTGAGTGGGTCCATAGTTAACTTTTTCCAGTTTTGAGATGAGTAATTGAAGCAAGGCAAAGGACATCACTCACTCACATAAGTGGGTGGTAAACACAAATTCATTAGCTGGTGAGAGGTTGCAAGACGGTGCTTGCTATTGCTATGTGAAACTGGTCACATGGTGCTGCACTGAAAACCTCCTTGTGATTGCTTTGGCTGCTAGCAGATACCTGTGGCCGCCTGTAGTTTGTATTGTAAGCACTGAATGGTCTGCAAACACTCACCAAATACTCACTATGCAGTTGTGAAAAGTGCAAGACAATCTTCCTTCAAAAGTAAAAGTTGCGTCTGGTAAGTTAGTGAGCGTTTGCAGATAGTGGTGTATTCGATGCCAATGGCAGGCGACCGCAGCAATCTGCTACAGACCAAACCAAAAGTCACGAGGAGGTTTTTGGTGCAACACCCTCTTTGTGACTGATTTCAAACAGTGACAGCCAGCAACGACTCACTAAACCATCAGGGAATACACATTGCCTCTGCAGCCTAAGGTAGTTGAGACTGGGATGTCCATTAGCAAACAACTGTCAGCTACAAAGCAATGTGCGACAGATCACTTCTCACTTGGATGGGGCTTTACTCTTCACCCTTAACCAAACTTAGTACTGATAGCTTAGCATAACGAACTAGGGTAGCTTGTTACCTTAGCAACCCTCAGTTTAGTCAGTTATGTTAGCTAAACAATAGAGTTAAATCCACTGCAAATAGTAATTTTAATAAGTCCTCATAGCATGTAGCAACCCATGTTTGACATTGCCTTTTAATGGAAAACACCAGAATAAGAATGCTAAGGTTAAAAACTTAAGGAGGAATTGATGTAAGCTCACAGTCGGGAAACACAGCTTCAAATCTAGGCAAATAATTTGCTTCACAGAATTCACAAAACTAGTCAGAGCTTATTATTGTACAGGTTACATTTTTTGGCAATGCTAAGAAAGAAGCAGCATATAAAAACTACAGCTCTGAGAAATCCTGTAGTGAATTTGTGACATGAGAGCACATTGGCACACTAGAGTCTGACGTGGCGGAACCAAAGGCTGTCGTATCAAGCTTGCTGAAGATTGTTTTCTTTTCTTTTCTTTTTTTCTTTTTTAAATGTGTGTATCACTTGGTTGAGAGGAGCAGGGCAGACAGGGGCCACTGTGCCGAGACAACCGGTGATGTGATGCCATGAAAAAACCGCCACAACACGGCCATAAAGCAGACTAATGTGTCCAGAGTGGCTTAAAAAAAAGCGAGGCAGACAGCAAAAACAGAGCAGAGACCCTTATCCATCATAGCATACAGGCAGCAAAACAACTTTACACCATCTGTGCAAAGAGCCTGCCCTGACACCAGGTAGCTGGAGCTTAAGTCAAAGGCAATGACCGAAAATGCTATGTCACCCTAAAGTGTAAATACAAGCTTTAGAAACTTTCTGTGTGCGCATGAAACTTCTAGAATCAAGTAATTAAATAATGCACAGATGTTGGATGAGACTAAAACATGTCAACAGTGCAATAACCTTCGGACTATTATTTTTGAGAAACCAGTACACATCGACACAAGAGCATGTCCCAACAGGGATGGGTCTTTTTTTTTTTTTTTACTACTTATATATACATATATATGAATTATGAGTTCATACAGACAGAATCTTTTGTGGCAAACATAATTACTGCGTGCAACGCAAACACACACTAACAGTGTTGTAATCTCAGGCAGTAGCAGCAGTGGCCCTCATCTATCCTCTGGCACCATGTGAACGCATGCAGTTTGATAACCATGGAGGAGCCCGAAGGGAAAAAAGGAGGGGAGGTCTGACATTAGGTAAGTTTTGAGCCAGTGACAGTTTTCAAGTTTCCTTTTGGTCGTGCTGTTGCCTCATTAATACATCTTAATAATTTATTACATCCCTATTGTAAAATATCCCTTTATTCAATTTTCACCAGGCTGTTTTTCGCAACACAAATTAAGCAATGCAGAGTAGACCTTACATGACAACTTGGCATGTTGCTGTACTGAGCAGCTACAACAATTCACTCTATTAAAACAAGAGAGAAGTCATAACTGCCCAATGTAGTCTCAGGTTATTATACAACATGATTTATTAGCATAAAGCTCTAAACATGTTGCAGGGTGTTTTTTGGGTGTTTTTTATGTAGTTTGCTTTGTTTTGTTTGTGTGCTTATACATAATCATAGAGCATGTGTTGGTTTCAGTGATTACTGGGGCAGGAGCTGGTACATGACAGTGCAGCGTTAGCATACAGGTCCACAGAGGTTAGAGTATCTGATAAGACTGCCAACACTGCACTGGTAATACCAACCTGTAGCCTGGTCACCTGGTCATAAATGTTCCCTTGCAAAAAATGTTTTGATTATGATTAAATACATCCGAAACACACAGCTGTGTTATGTATGTAATCTCAGTTGTAGTTTACTGTTTATTATTACGGCAGACTGTTGCCTTGGAACAGATTAGGCAGTACTTCGAGCTTGGCACTAGCTTAATTGTATGCAGGAGCATCAGTCTCAAAAGAGAATAACTGCAGGTGGATCAATAAATTGGCTGTGTTCTCAAAAAATACAGGGCTGTCCTAATTGGAAAAACCACAAAAAAAATGTGTTTGTGTTCTTGGCGTGGTACTTGTTTATTTGCTCTTTTGTACTGTGTGTCTACTCCTGATCTCCTCAATTTCAGTCTAACGCCTCCTTAAAGGACTTTCTCATTATTTCACTACAGCATATACAGTCATGGTAAAAGGAAAGCGCAGGCATGAAAATGACATATTGCACTGTGACATTATTTATTTAGCAAAAACTAAGTCATAATGCAGAAGCAGTGTGTGCAAAGCGAAACACACCCCATGATTCAATATCTTACAGAGCCAAGTTTAGTAGCAATAACTTGAAGTAATCATTTCCTGTGTGACTTTATCAGCCTCTCACACCATTGTGGAAGAACGTTTTTGTTTTAGAGCATTGCTTCAGTTCATTGAGATTTGAAGGCATTTGGGGAGGACTTTAAGAGGACTGTTGAGGGTTGAAGTCTGGACTTCAAATGGGCCACTGCAACACTTTGATTTTTTTTTTTCCCTTTTCACCCATTCTGTTGTACATTTGCTGCTGTGACTGGTTGCATGAAATGAGCCAATTTCAGTCATACTTTCCTTGTGGGACAGATGGCTCAACGATACTTTGGCATACAGAGGACTTCATGGTTGACTCAATGACTGCAAGGTTTCCAGGTCCTGTGGCTGCAAAAAAAAGCTCAAATCATCACCCCTCCACCACCATGCTTGACAGTTGGTATGAGGCGTTTGTGCTTATATTCTGCATTTGGTTTTCTCCACACGCGGTGCTGGGCATTTTGGCCACACATCTCCACTTGGGTCTCATCTGTCCGAAGGAAATTCTCTTGTGGTTTGTTCAGATTTAACTTTTGAGAAGAGGTTTTCTCTTGAAAACCATTCCAAACAAGTCTTTTTCTAATTGTACTGTAATGAATTTTAACATTTAACATGCTAAGTAAGCCTGTTAAGAGTTTTTACAATTTCTCTGAGCATTGCACGGTCTGACTTTCGGGGTAAATTTGCCGTCTACTCCTGCAAAGATTGGCAAGTATCTTGAATGTTTTCCACTTGCGGATAAGCTTTCTCATAGAATGATGAACTTGATGATAGAGGAATTTTTTTGGGAAATGCCTGATATTAATGGGCAGCAACGATTACTTCTCTAAGATCATTGCTGATGTCTTTCTTTTTTGATGTTGTGTTAACATAAGCCTGAATGCTCCAGAGCAGCAAAACTTCAGCTTTCATAGAGGTGCTCACACTTTGTGATGACCAGTTAATGCAACGCATTTGATCTTAATTCCATAGAAAAGGTGTGAAAACCGAAGGGTGTACTTCAGTTTTTCACACCGTTTCTACATTTTGGCTTTATTAAATAAAAATGATAATATGTCATGTTTTGTTGTATCTGATACCCCATGTTGGTGTTGTACATGAACCATAATAATTAATGTCAGTCCAGGTTCAACATTACATGTGACCAATGTGCACTGAGGAAAAATTTTTTTAAAAATGGGCTGGTTAGGGTCAAGGTTAGGGTTAGGGGTTAGGATGTGATCGTATTTAGGGTTGTGGTTATGGTAATGGGGTTGGGGTTAAGGTTTGGTGTGTAGTGTGTCAGTGTTTCCACGTCGCAAAACTATGGCATCATAACAATGTGACTGGTCATTTGCAATGTTGAACCTGAACCAACGCAGAGATATCAGATCATGCGTCATATTGTCCATCTGAGGTTCTATTTAGCTAATGTTAATACCTGCTAAGGATCAGATTACTTGTTATTATGTCTTCATATGTAGAAGTTGAAAGTGGGTGTGCTTTTTAACCATGTCCGTATGCGCTACTACCGAAAGTAATGAATATATTCAGTTCGTCCTATAGTAAAGACATTTTATATCATATTTGAATAGAAATATTTTTCCACCTTGACCTTAGTTGCCTTTGCAACACTGTCATTTATCTCACCTGCAGAGTAAGTGTTTTACCAGCAAAGAACATTTTCACCTTTGTTATAGTCACAATTGTCCCAAAAGCTTTTACATTATCTGAAAGCAGTTAGGCATAAGAGGATAAACAGACTGAAACACACATAACACACACACACAAAATGAATATTCATCTACGGCGTGTTGACACCAAGATAACACCGAGTCGGGCCTGTCAGATTGTCTCCTGGCCTTTTCCTGTGCAGACAACAGTTTTCTTCAGATAATGATGGAGACGCAGCAGAATACCTGTTTGATTTTAACCCTATCTGACACAACCTTTCAATATAATGGGAGGTGCTTACCTTGTAAGTTCAGACTTCCGCACCCTTGGGTTGGGTGTTTGCAACCTTAAGTGCTTTTAATGAGGTTTTGAAATATCAAAAGGTGGAGGCAAGGCAAAGGGAACTGCTCGGAAACAGAGCCTTGAATACAGAGTACCACACAAAAGTTGCTCTTTAACCAGGGGTTCATTAAACCGAAGGAAACAGGTGGAAAAAGTCAACTCGAGACGACTCATACAAGATACAATTGAGCTGTCAGTGAAAAATGCACGTTTGGTCGGAAGCGAGCCGAGCATGCTCATATGGAAACATTCTTTCCCTCCTGTGAACCCCCCCCCCACGTCACAAGCAGTGCTATTTCTGGGAGACTAATGGATATCTGGGTGATCTGAGTGCTCTTACTTGATGTTGTCCAGGCAACCAGAGTCTGGTTTCAAGATGGCTGTGTGATGGAACATCTTGTAGAGAGCAATGCCCAGGAAGATCACGTTGAGCTAGAAGAGAGAAACAGACAGATTTTTACGGGGGAAAGGAGAAGGGAAAGACAGAGAGAGGGAGAGAAGAATGGGAATGAAGCCTGTGTGTTTCCTGTTACAGGTCCATTCATTTTAAATCAGGGCACTTTGTAGCACAAAGCTGGAACAGTGCGGCCAGACTCGGTTTCCCACTTTGCCAAACAGAGCGCAAAATCCTGTGAAACCTCTATCGGACTAAACAGGGGCTGCTGAGATGAGGCAGTTGCCCACTTGCACGGCAGAGCCTTTCATCTGACTTATTCACACTTGTCTCATCATATTCACACTTACAGGCCGCCATGGGGAATTACCGTAGTTTCCTCTTTGCATTTGGAAAAAAATAAATAAATAAAATTTGTACAAACAAGAAAACTTTGAGCTTTTACGGCCTCGCAAGCTGCGGCAGACTTCAGTGGTTATTTCTTACATCCTGTTTTTCCTGTTTCTGTTCAAAAAGCAGACAAGTAAAAAAACAACTTAAAAAGAAAGTCAAGCACATCTCAGCGAGTTGAACTTTTGCTCCCGTGTTTGTCAAACACGCTGTAATTACAGAGGTCTTATATCCGACTGCTTGAAATAACAAAACAAAAAAAAACTTACATTAAGCAGACCTACTCTGGTGTGTCTCTTTATTCGAATTTCTCTTTTGAGTCAGTTAGAAAAATAATAAGAAAATGAGTCAGTTCTGGTCGTGGGGGTTTGCTCACAATCTCTCCCTCCAAATTACAGCAATTAGGTGGATTTCATTGGCGATTTGCAGGTAGCATTCAAGCTATTGTGAGACAAAGAGAATTAAAAATTGCACCTTTGTCCAAACACGCGCCAAATTTTCAGGGGCAGAGCTGGAACTGAGCCGCGGCCTTCTCTCCAATGAGATGGATATTCTTGTTTGTAAATCGGAGAGAGAAAGCAGTGAGTCATGAGGCACGCAGAGATGCATTGTGAATGATTACGCCAAACTGGAGCGTGAAAGTGAATTATGCATGTTTGAATTTGACAGCCAGATCGCGGCTGGGCAGCGAGAGATGCATTTCTCGGGAAATAATCCTATTGGACAAGCATATTGTGACTTCTTTTTTTTTTTCTTTGTTGTTAAAGATATCTATAAGTTTTGTGCCAATGCCGGATATTTAGCATCATGGCTGACTGGTGTTTTGGAAAATTAGGAGCGCATCTTCTGGTTACAAAGCAGTATTTTAGTGCTCGGCATTAGTGTAAATACTGAGATGAATGCGGGTCTTACATGAGATTTGGATCAATAAATGAGCTGTTTTATTGGGAGAAAATGAGGGCCTGTCCTAGTTGGGAAAGGCACAAAAAGTGTGTGTGTGCTTGCATACCACATACTGTACGTATCTGTGTCCGGAGCTGACTGTGTGCCTGCGAGGAAGAGATGATTGGGGGGAAAAAAAAGGTAGTGGAGTAGGACTTGGAACGGAAACAAAATCAATCATAATCGCAGTGCGGATTACTCCAGCACTGCATACTGAGCAGAGTTCGCTCTCTTTGTCCCTCTCTCTCGCTAGCGCTCTGTATCTCACTCCCCCCCAGTACCCCCCAAAATTGTCTCAGCCGGCGACTGCGGCAGGGTGACAAACTCCAATATATTCTCTACACCCCTCATTCGTTTTTCTGGACGGCTCCGTGCCCAGCGGTGGCATGTATGCTCAACAGGGCAGAGAGAAGAGGGCAGTGGGAGCTAGGAAAAAAAAAAAATTAAAAAGGGATCTCTGTGGACCATTTAAGCGACGACCCGCAGGCTAAGTAGGGTTAATGAGCGGGGGTGGGGTGGGGGG